>PVHP010001533.1:10957-105141 GCA_004024765.1 Zapus hudsonius | reverse complement strand
CTGCTGAGTTCCTTATGGATCCTCCCTGATATGACTGTGGTGGCTCCTCTCTTGTCCGGATCTCATCCATCGGCCTAAGGTTGGTTGGTAAGGTTAGATGGGCCACACCTCTCTCGTTGTATCCTGCAAAACACAAACACATTAGGCTTATCCTGAGTTGGATGAATGGCTGTGGCTATGGGTCCCCTGTTCATCCCGTAATTATTTTTATTTCTACATATAATTATTATTATTTTTTAAAATATACATTTATTGTCCATAATGAGTTACATTATTTAGTGGGCAAACAATGAGTTGTTATCCTGAATTCCCCAAATTTTTAAGAGCAGTTTACATTTCCAGTCTAGAGAAGACAGGAGGAAAACTGTGATAAAGAGGAAGGGCCATGAGAAACAGCCACATTGATGATCAAGGGTAAAGGGGTCGTTTCTCTCTTCCCCTCTGTCTCCTCAGAGGCCTCTTGAATTATCTGTCATGGGGATGAAGAGGGTGAGGAATGATATTGGATGTTTAGAATAGGTTTTACAGTATGGCAGTTCTTTCTTCCAAAAATAATGTTGGAAAGAAAGGAGAAAGAAAAGGAAATAAAATGTATGAATGTACTCTCAACACATCCTTTGCTATGTCATGTCCTTATTACTTTTAAAGAACCTCCTACAGTTGGTCACCCAAATATGATGCAACCACATTTTTTCTTTTTTCTGTTCAGCCTGATAGGCTCTGATTTCTTATAGAGAGAGATGTTCTTAGAAACCAAGACAAACATTATTTGCTCATTGGCACTTAAGTATTGTTGTGCCTACATTTTCTTAATATATCTTATATACACATATATGTATAATGGATATTATACACATTATATAGCAACACTGAAATCTACACTTACTTGCATGCCATACAAATGTGTGTATATACATAGACAAACATGTTCCTCATAGAAGTTGAAAGGAAGTTTCCAAAAGATGCATATCTATCAGGCAGAATCCTTTAACAAGGCAGAACTTGATAGGATATCGAATGCTTCTCCTGTGATTGTGTGGCTGGCCAGAAGTATCACAAGAGATCATTGTACCACACATGACTAGTCTAGTAGAAGGCCAGAACTTGAAAAATGAATTCTACTAAGCGTATATTTTCTTTGTACCATTGTAAAGTTGAAAAAACCATAAGTTAAATTGTGGAAAGTGGGGACTGGATATCTTTCATCTATCTATCTATCTATCTATCTATCTATCTATCTATCTATCTATCTATCTATCTATCTATCTATCATCTATCATCATTTATCATCTATCTATCTATCTATCTATCTATCTATCTATCTATCTATCTATCTATCTATCTATCTTTCAACATCTAGCTAAATTCTCCCTCCAGGAGAACATATTGTTTTAGCGTCACAAAATGAAAGGATCAGATATACTGATTCTAGAACTTGAATATTTTAATTGGTATTTTAATAATCTGAATAATACATTTTGATCATAATGCCCTCCCCTTACCTTCTCTTGTCCCACGACTTCCACCGAGCCCATTCCTCATCTAAACTCATCTCTCTTCTACTTTGATGCCTTTGGTTGTGTGCACTTGTGTGATTCATTGAGCTGAATTGGGGTTTCCTGCATGAGCATGAGTGAGGGATTATATACGGAGCACGTGCAATTTACCAGTGGCTATGCCACTGCAGAAATGCCTTCTGCTCCCCTAGCAACCATTAACTGCCAATAACTCCTCAGGCAGTGATGGAGGCCTCATGTCTCCTACCATAGTCCAAGGAGGAATGTTGGCAGGTCCAACATTGTGTGGTCTTTGAAGCTGTGAAGTCAAGAATGCACTAGCCACGTCGTGTCCAGAATACTATTCCACAGCACTCCTTCTCCTCTTCTCACATTCTTTCTGCCTCTTCTTCAGCAGTGTTCCCT
Organism: Zapus hudsonius; assembly: GCA_004024765.1. Lineage (NCBI taxonomy): Eukaryota > Metazoa > Chordata > Mammalia > Rodentia > Dipodidae > Zapus > Zapus hudsonius. The sequence continues at coordinate 103,219 of PVHP010001533.1, read as the reverse complement.
AAGCTTTGGTGAGGGTGATACAGACATCTTGTTTAGTATCCCACAGCCACTTATGCTCAGTTCTTTGGAGAGTTTTGTGATTTTAGAACTTACAACTGTTTTATTAAAGGAAAATGGTATATATGTATTTTTTAGTTCACATGTACTTCAATGTGCAAAGAAACATTTTCAGTTAATATTGTGGTACTGAGTTTATGGAATAGAGCCTTGAAGGGTAGAATGTGGCTTTGGATAAACTTCAAAAAGAATAGTCCATCAATCATTTGCAGGGGCTAAGCCAAGGAGTACCCTGAGTGGGCATACAGAACAAATGAGTTCTGGTCAGGGAGGAGGGCATACACCTTAGACCAAACGAAAGTATGAGAACACCGTTAATGCTATGACAAGTAGTACTGAATGGAGCATTTGTTCCTTCAACATATACTTATAAAGGACTCAAGATAATCATCCCTTAATGTCAACCCTGGGCCCCATTGTATACACTGTATACACACATCAACCCCCCAAATGTTCAAGTCTGTTATAGAAAATACTATTTGCCTATATCTTATGATCATCTTTCTGTACACTATGAATCACCTCCATATCACTTACAATACCTAATACAGTGTAAATTCTAGATAAATAGTTGCTACATTGTATTTTGAGGGAATAATGACAGGAAAAAGTCTTTATATGTTCAGTAAGACACATTTTGTCTTAAATATTTTTGAGTTGCATTTGCCAAGAAGGTGCCCACCTACACACAGGGCTAAGTGCATAGGCCAGGCTTATTTGTTTTGTAGATTCATGCTCTTGTCCTGAAGAACCTTGCATTTGAGTTGAAAAATCATCATAACAGCAGTTACAATATAGCATGTTTCAGAATTCTATAGTTTTCAGACTGATCAATTTTGACACGTGGTGCTAAATCATATTCCTAAAAGTATATATCAACTTATAGAATTGGAAGGCGTTTTCTGAATATTATGTAAACCCTCTTCATAAGTTATATATTTAAAGGCACAATTTAAAAATTAAAGAAGAATTTTATATCTTTTTAGGGTATTTTCTACTATTTTTTCTTCCTTCCTTTGGGTTGCTAAATAACACCCAAAGAAGTATATTCTCATGCTCTGAGAAAAGTCCAAAGGGCCCACTAGTGAGATTCGGCTGGGTATCAATAGTACAGACCTGAACTCTAAAAGACATGAGAAGTAATTTCAGCTAAAGTGCTGTCAAGTTGTTATTTTTGTTTAGTGTTCATTATCTATGCGATTTTGGAAATTCTATTAGGTAATAAATGAAATTCTATTAGGTAATAAATTAGGTAATAAATAAATAAAAGGTTAAAAAATTCTATTAGGTAATAAATGAAGGCTCTCTGGCTTCATGGAGGGTCATAGGATTTCACAAATTTCAGTTGCCATTTTATTAAAAAAATTCTCTGAAGGTGATTTAGCTGGCTATCAGAAAACTATTTTGAGAGAATTTGGAAGATATATAATAAGATAAATAGATAAACAATGTTTGTGATGTTTCCTCTCTGCGGAATACTGGCTTTGGGGATTTAGCTATTACCCCTTTATACTTAGATACTTTATTGTTTATCAGTGAACTCTCTCTTAGAAATGGTTCATGGAACTTCTTTTGCTGCAGACATACTTTCAGTTCTACAGTGTGTTGGTAAGCAAGTATTAGAACACCAGATAAATTCTCATAGTGATCTGTATGCAACCTTTGCAAATAATTCCTTGGACAAGATATCTAGACTAATAAATGAGAACTATATGGGTAGTGTAGAAGGGTTTTCTTTTTTAGGCCCAATTGCTTGGGAATTGAAAAATTCACAATGTTTTCCCATGGTGTTACCATTCAATTATTTTTGAAAACATCTTCATTTCATTTAGACCTGGCACTGTGTCTCTTCAATGTGGACTTCCAAGAAAGAAAACACTGCACTTTAGGAATAATTCAATGAAGTCAGACCACCATGGGAATCCGTGTTTTGGAAATGTGGGAGCAGCAAGGAGGTGAGGATGAGCAGTGCCGAAGCTCCCCTTACAGGCAGGCAGCAGCTGATGAAGTGGGACTGAGGTCCAGAACACAAGTCATCCTCCCGTTTTAACATAATTTCTTTCAATGAGCTAATACATACAAGGTGTTTCAGCAGCATTAACATTTTGAGCCTTAGGCAATCAGATCTGAGGGCTCATTTTGTTCAATTCATAATGTGGATTATATTTTATAATGTTGCTAAAACTTGATTATTTGCACGTCCTGGAAGTTATTGCTTCTGCTCTGAACATTTAAAAGAGAATTGCTACAGAACATTGAACATTAAACAGAGAGCTACTATAGGTATATCTCATAGAAATAAAGAAATGATCCTATAATTGCAGTGTTAGAATTGAATATTTGGGTGATTATCATACCAGCAGTTTAATTTGACCATCTTGGCAAGTACTGAAAATGAAGTAGTGCTACAAGGAACTATTTGTGCATTTTATTGCACTTCAGATTAGCACAGTGACTAGAAAAGCACTTATTAGGACCGTAGGAAGCACACACACACACACACACACACACACACACACACACACACACACACAACCTTCTACTCTCCCCTATTTATATCTACATCTTTACAGATAGCTATAGATAAGTAAAGGCAGACATGTACCCAAATAAAACACAAATGATTACAGAAAGTGTAAACATTAAAGTTAACTTGTGGACATAAATTAATTTAACACCCATCATTTACTTTAAACAGTTTTGATTTTCTGCCTGGAAGACAAAAGAGGACATTAATAGTCATCACTTACTAGATTTACCTAGTTGGATGTTAGTGCTTCCAAAAATGAATCAATATTCATTCCTTTCCTATATCAGAAGATCAAAGCAATAAATAAGTATGTGAAACCTAAATGCTCAGAAATGTCAAAAATATTTGGTGCAGCCTCATTTCAAGAGGAAATGAAGGGAGATCCTTTAAGTCTTGTGACATTAAAGGAGCAGGGTCTTTGGTATATAATATAACCCAATTAATTTGGATCTGCTTAATTTGGAGTCTGTAACTGAATAAAGACTAAATCTGTGTTGCTTCTTGGAATTTTAAAACCCTCATTTCCAACAGGAATGTAATGAACATGAGAAGAGAATCAAATTCATTTCTGGGCTTAGGTAGCGCTGAATGAATGCATGGTCGTTCACATTGCAGAGGCTACTCCTCCTCCAGTTGTGCAGATGACCAAGCGGCTTTCTGAAGTATGTGATGCAGAAGTTCACTCAGTTTAAGCTGAAGCAAGATATACTTTTATTATTGAAGCTGAAATTGAACCACAAGGGAGAAATGGCCAACACTTTTCTGTGGTCCTCAGGCAAAAGAGAGCCCTTTCAGTAGTATATTTGTTTAGGTTAAACTCCAAGTAAAAGGACCCACCCAATCATAGCTGTGCCAAGGTTAAATGGTGCACTGCAGAGCATTGCCAATCGAAGGCAGTTTGTAATTTATTCCTGACCCAAATCTGTGGGACACAAAATGTGTGTCATAATGTCAGGGACAGTTTCAAGTATCAAAGGATGAGAAAATTACCTATGAAAATGTGTTTCCTGAGTTGGAAATCATAATACATTACTAACAGAAAGAAAGCCCAAGATTGGTCCATGTTAAAAGTAATGAGGGAGTTATATTCCAAGGTTTTTTTTTTTTTTGCAGAAGTTTAGTCCAGTATTTGACTGCCCTGGTTCTATACTCAAAGATTTTAGGAAGTTTATAAAACTACTTAAATTTTTATTGTTGTGCATGTGCTTCCAGCATTGATGTCATGTAGTTATGACATGGAGGTTATAGGTCAAATCTAAGGTCTTATTGCACATCCAGGGAAAATTACCTTTTGAATAACACATGAACAACCTTTACCTTTTAAAATCAGGCTGGAGGAGTCCAGATATGAACACTTACCTACCTAAAGTACCCAGATTACATATGATTTCCAATTGTTCTGAAATGACTTCATAAATGTAATTTCAAAATTTATTTCTCCATCACAACACAAAAACCCCTAGTAATAAAAACAGCATGTTCAGGTAAAACCATTTCTTTTTGTCTGTCTAGATAAAAGATTATTATAGGATCTCGGATACATACTCAACATTAGTGAACACATTACACCTCGTCTGCGTTTCTCAATCAAAATGGTATTTCAATGTTCTGTACTGATTTTTCCTCATTCTCTGACAGGTGTAGCATATAGTGAAAATACACTGAGTAAGGTAACTTGATGCAAATTTAGTCTGATATTACAAGTACACTGCATACTGACTAAATCAGATAAGGGAGCTTTTTTTTTGAAAACAGGATTAAGCAGCATTTCAAATCACCTAGAATCAATTCTCATGGGACAATGGTGTGGAAATGATGATAGTAAGTTAAAAAAATACATTTTTATGGAAAAATCACAAGTTAGAGCTTGCCACTTATGTTATCCAAGATAACTTTGCTGATTATCCTGTAAATGAACATTGATTTTTGTGTAGACTCCAATATTTCCAATCTCTGAGAAATTGTTCTGGTGTCTTGAATGGTCAATTGTAGAATTATGGCAAATATCTCTTGCTGAGGTGGTTGCTTCTTTTAGAAAACAAAGAAATTACCTCACGCCTGAGCTGTACAACAGTATTTTCTAGTAGCAGTTTTAAGAGATGAGAGAAAGAGGAGAGGGAGAAAGAGAGACACAGAGAGAAAGGAAAATAAAACAAAATCTCAACTCAAACATTATAGTAAATATTTTGTTACCAACTAACCCACAAGGTGGCACTAAAGAGAAAAGTGACAAAAAGGAACCTCACAGGCAAGTTACACACTAAATCCAGTCTATTAAGATTCTGAATTCTATGTAATGAAAACGGCAGTAACTCCAAATAGTTGTCTTAGATTCATTGTCCCTCCATATACTGGGACAAAGCAGAAAGTTTCACTCAATCAAGCTTCTGTGTATTTTCAAGAGTAATTTGATGATTTTTTAAAATATATGTGTAGTTATTTCGTAGGGAACTTTTCCTTCTGTTCCCCCAAGATACAGATTCAACACCACTGATTAGTTATAAACTATGCTCACTTCCCTTTCACGTCATGAACAGTGCCTAGATTTAAACTTCTCAGTGTAAATGTTAAAAAAACACAATATATTTACCTTTGTAAAATTCATAGTAAAATTTCATATTTAAACTCAATATTTACCACCATAACATAGAAATAATGTATTTAAACAATCATGAATAAGGCATTCTAGTCAAAGTTCAATCGTTTGAATTTCAAGAGTAACTCCTGGGCATCCAGGACATATACTTCCTGTAACTTTGAAGTTAACAGGAGAATACTTGCTGAGCTTGAATGAAGGTGTCAAAGAGGATATTCTCAGAAAAGCCTGCATGGAGAAAGAAAAGGCTTTATGTTGGCATAGCCTTGTTATGTCATCCTGAAATTAAATGGGTTTAGAGAATCCTTCTAGTTATAGTGGGTATGTATAGAGGTAGAAAAGACTAGGATTTTGTTCTAATTAACAAGTACCTCTGAATATAAGCTAGAGAAGAGATGGATCAAAAATAGGAGATTATTCTACAATTTATCACTAAGAGACATAAGCCTAAAACTGGAAAAATAGGTCACAATATTTCTTATCTTCTTTATTAAAAAGTAGGAATTTACGGGGATAACAACTCATTGTTGGCCCACTAAACAATGTAACTCATTATGGACAATAAAAAAGGGGAAAAAAGTAGGAATTTAGTGAAGTTTAGAAAGAAGACAATCTTAATTTTATTACCACAGTGTATTATGTTTATATAGAGAGATATGCACATATACCATGTGAAAAATTTTTTAAATAAAAAAGGTGTTTCTTATTTGGAGAAAAGTTTGACATAATACTGACTCAACAAAGCTAATATATACTAACACTATATTAGTTAATAAGAATACACTGCAGTTAAAAGTTAGCTTTCAAAAACTCAAAACTCAAGTACAGGTTTCTGACTTGAATATTAGTGAAAGTTCATTATGTAATGGAAAACCATCACAATTATTTAATTTTTTCTTGTCAGCGTGTTTACAATGATCACTAGCTACTCAAATGAAAAAATAAAGAATTCATTTACCTTGCTTAAAGAGCTGTAGTGATGAGCATTTATATACCAAGTAAGGCTCTATCTGTAGCAAGGGAAAGCTTTAAAGAGACAAAATTTTTTATTAAGTGAAAGAGAAAGAAATAAATTATTTGAAGAGATAAAAGCATGGTTTCAATGATATATGTCAAGAAATAAACCAGGGATTGTATATCTTTAGGTGATGTTTACATTATTACCTATGGAAGTGTGCAATTGAAGCAGAAAGTGTTCATGGTTTAAAAAAGGTTGCAGTACCATTTAAATCATGTGGTTTTGACCTGAAAAATAAATCTGGATAAAAACATTTTTTTTGACTCACAAGACTTTAAATTTCTCAGAAGCAAGCTGCTTGCTCTGTGGAATGCAAACAAGCTATAGTCAACTCTTTGAACCTCTTAGTTTCCAATTCAGGATGAATAAAATTACTCTCCACTATTTTCTTCCTGTTATTTCTTCTCCAAATCATTACTCTCTTCAGAGTCATATTCTATTATAGTTTATTCATTACATTTCATTTAGCAAATACTCTGATAGCTATGTTATGGGTTACACACTCTCTGCTCCAATGGGAATAGAGAATAGGTTCACTGCATCCCAACTATTGGGTTTGATAGTCACTTCATAATTTATGTAGCAAATAATAATTGCACCACTAGTTTACATTTGGCTTACCTCTCAGGAAACAGTATGCTATAATGCTTAAACCAGCAGGCAACGGAGTCACACTGCTCGGTTTTGAATTACAACTCTGCCATCTACTAATTAGACAACTCAGGCCTAGAAGTTTAACCTGCCTGAGCATCAGTTTCCAAAGGGAGGAGTAATAGCACTGACCTTATGGTGGTTATTTTCATGATCATATAGTGATGTATTAGTAGTTTAGAGGCATTTTAAAACAACTCCAGGTAATTCAGAGATGTAGAGTCAAATTTGGATGCAGTATCCATTCTGATGAATCTTTTCTCAATAACACAAGTCAGACAACTGACAGAGGAAAGCATTAACTTTAGTTGGCCAAGTACAGACTTCATGAAATATTACAACCTCAATGACTACATATCTGTTTTCAGCAGTCTCTTTCCATCTTCAAGATCTTGAGGTATGTTCAATCTGGAAGGATGGCATCTGTACAAAATTGTCAATAGATACAAGAGTAGCAAATGTCAGGACATTTTTGAAATGATGCAATATAAAAATGCTACTAAAGCTTGAAGTAATATGCATTTTCTCAAATGAAAAATTTCATCAGATTTATTATTAGTTCTAATTTTAAAGGGCTGTTTGGTATTGCCACAATCAGGTACCATGCTAGCTGGGAAGTAAAAATTGCTCTTCCGGCTAGTGTGGGTCTCTACTGTGAGAAGTCTTCAGAATCAGTCCTGTCTGAAGCCCACCCACCAGCACGTTGGCTGCCAGAGGAGCAGGTTTGTTAATTGACTTTCCCCTCTGTGTAGCGTGTCTTTCTTTCTTTCTTTCTTTCTTTCTTTCTTTCTTTCTTTCTTTCTTTCTTTCTTTCTTTCTTTCTTTCTCTTTCTTTCTTTCTTTCTTTCTTTCTTTCTTTCTTTCTTTCTTTCTTTCTTTCTTTCTTTCTTTCCTTTCTTTCTTTCTTTCTTTCTTTCTCTCTGTCTGTCTTTCTTTCTCTCTCTCTTTCTTTCACAAAGTCTCATTATTCCTTGATGCTGTATTTTTAATTCAATTTTGTTTGCTTTTCATGGACAAGGTTAAAAATCCCTTGGCAGTATAAAGAAGGTAACTTTAATTTTTTTTCACAGAATTTGAGAGATTGAAGAGACCTCCAAGGTTACCTAGTCAAACTCTCTGATTTTAACAAACATCAAGAAAAGAGTCCATTAAGTAAGTGGGCTAGGATTTACATAGGGATGGGTAGGCTGAGTAGAACTTAGCTTTTCAGAGCCTGGTTGATGCTGGATGTGGAGAGCTAATCACATTCATGGGAACTGACTACAGAAGGACTCTCAAGGTGTGCTTGTACATACAAATCAGTGTGAAAAGAAAAAAATGAATTCATGTGTAAACAATCAAAGAATAAAGAGCATGAAACCAGCACATTAATGGAAGATAGTTCATTCTGATTACTGACAGGATCAAAGTGCAGATTTAATTAAAATCAACTTCTGCTTTGCCTCATGAATTTTAAACATTCACATTATATTCACTTTTATAAGTCCCTGAATCAAATATGGCTGAAAGGACTTTAATAACATTTAGTAGCTAGAGAAAATAACTTCATTAGTTAAGAAAATAATCATAAACTTCTTCCCACAATTAAATGATTCTGCAGAGGATGAGGCCCTTTGAGAAGCCTTGCTCCCCTGTGTGGACCACCCCACCCTTCTCTAACCAAGTGACTTCCAACATTGAAGGCAACTTTTAAATAAAATATTAGCCAGTGATATTTTTGTTAGGTACATAATCCATAATTTTGCCCAACTGTAATATTGTTGCTTTCAATTAGAATGAACATTCTAAGGAAAATGATATAACAACTTTATTTCAATTAGGTCTTTATTTTTCGGATATTTTATACTTCCAGAAATTAAAAAAAAATAAAGAAAAAGAAAAACTCACTGTAACCCTTCTGTCACATTGCTAAGAGAGGCAGGCACATTCACTTATTTGAAGTATGACTCTCTTCAGGGTCGCATTATATTATAATTTATTCATCACATTTCATTTAGCAAACACTCTGATGTCATGGGTTAAGCACTCTCTGCTCCAATGGGGATAGAGAGCAGGGTCATACGGAGTTTACTGGGTAAAGGTACATTTAAGGGGAATCAATGAGCTAATAAGTTGTATCCACTTTATGATAATAAACTTAAGTCTGCTTCACTTAGCTCTCAAAAATAACCCAGTATTAAAACGGTTAGGCAGGAGAACCTTTACTTCTCAGAAAGACATTTTTAATTTTTGAAGCATTTGAGGGCCACCTTGTAGTAAGTGTCATAAGTACATAAACATGTTGATAAGGTACAGATGAACAGTCTTCTTTGAATCTCTTATCAACTACTATCAATTTAGGGCAAGAACAGTCTGATAGATCCCTTGTTGGAGGGTAGACTTTTCATTTAGGCAGTGGTTCTCTGACTCCCCAGGGGTGGTCCTGGAGCCCTCAGATACCCCAGTGCATTAACTTCATGGTTCTTAGATCAGTAATATTGAAAGGCTTGATCAGATCCCTGAACTCAGAGAAGTCCTGAGAGTCACAGGTCCTCTGGATGCTGAATTTTGTGCAAACAATCTAAGGATCCCTAGCTTCTTAACTCCTAAATGCATATATCCAGATACATATGGACAGCAAGAGCACAGGCATTTTAAAAGAGAGCAGAAAAAAGTAACTCGACAGAATGTGGCATTTCCCTTGGTCTGTTGCTAACGGCCCACATACAACATGCTTAAAAAACCAACCCTGGCACCTATTTTCATCATCACTTAAGAATGATTCAAGTGGTCATTTAGAAACTATGGTGTTGAGCAAGTACCCTGCCTGGGGAAGAAAGCTTCAGTAAGTAGAGTTGGTTATCAAAGAAAGTTGACTTTTGTCGGCTATGCTAGGAAAGTCAAACATATTTTAAATGTATCTTTTCAATCCTCCAAAGCCAATAACATTAAACATTTCTTTATTCAAAGAAAATAATGGGAATTGGAGAGATGGTTCAGCGGTTAAGGCACTTGCCTGCAAAGCCTAACCACTCCGGTTCAATTCCACAGTGCCCATGTAAAGCCAGATGCATAGTGACACACACATCTGGACTTTGCAGCAGCTGGAGGCCCTGGCATGCCCCCCTCTCTAATTTTTAATTAAAGTAAAATAATGATGAACACCAATTTTTAAATATGACATGATTTAGACATAAAAGAAACACATAAGAAGGAATCACTATATGTTCTTTATTTTATTCACTTTAATTATTGACTCTGAAACCAAACACACTTGCTTTTTTTTAAAAATTGGAGATCACTACCTCCAACTGTCATCTTTTGGGTGGCTGTTTTATGATTAACATTCTAGTACAGTTCACTCTGCGCAGTTTTAAGATTTGGATATCACACTACTCTTCATTATAAATCATGATTCCAATAAACTCACTAGAGTTCTGAACCTGTTTCGAGGATTCTTGCTGTCAGCATACACTTCTATTAATAACTTTTTTTTGCAAAGTTTAAACAATTTTCACGGGAACACCAGAAAGCTGCAAAAAAGTGATTGTGGCTAGGTGATGTGAAAAACTGACCAATCACAGAATGTTATTTATTCACTGTCCTACTAAATCTAAAGTCACTGGGCTCCTATCCCCCAGTTTTTTTTCTCAGTCTGGCGTTTGGTATTGAATGTTAACACTGTAGGCATTATATTGTAATCATGTTGCCAACCTAAAAATAGAACGTCTCCTATGGGGAATACATCTCCTTTCTTTGATCCTTCCTTCCGCAGGACTCTTGCTTTATTGCTAGCCATGATTTGAGTGCTGCACACCTGAACACACCACACACCCTAATGTATGTAGTCAGGCTTTGGAGAATTGCTTTCAATTTACATACAATCCTCCAGCTCCCACAGTGATGTGAGAGCCGACTGTGCCTCCTCTCCTCTGCGGGATCGTCCTCTGCTCTTGATGTTAACAGCCAAAGGCTCCAGCGTCCCTCTGGGGAGCCGCAGTGGGGCTGAGGAGTGAAGAGGGGTGACTGCGGGGCTTGTTGCGCTGGAGATTTACAAGGTACTCCTCCCCCTCGGTGGCTGTGGGTGTCTGGTGTGACAGAGCAGAGAAAAGCTCTCTCATCTCCGGGTGCCTGCCTCTGCCGCTCAACCTCTCCCCTCCCTCCCGCCTGCCCGCGCTCGCTCGGGCTCTCGCCTCGCCGTTTCTCCGGGAGTTTCAGCCCCTGGATGCAGCTGGAGGAGCGCTGGCAATGTAGACCGGGAGCCGGTGCGCACACACGCACACGCGCACACACGCGCGCACACACGCACACGCGCGCTCGCACACACGCACTTCGCTTCTCCCCCCCGGGATACGAAGCAGACCTCCATGTACCTGAAGTGGACTGTCCGGACGGACACTTCTTCCTCACTTGTCCTCTCCCGCGGGAAGAGCAACGTGTGGTCGCAGGAGGGTCGCGGTCGGGTCTGCCACCTCCAGCCGGTGGCCGCCACCCCCGCTTAAAGTGTCCAGGGTGGAGAAGGCTTTCCCGGGACCGATGCTCCGCAGCCCTCGGACTTTCTCCGGCTGGCTCCCTCCGGACCTTCCTCTCCTCCCCGGCTGCTGCGGGGTGTTCGGCTCCGGAGGCTCCCGGGCTGCGGCCGCCGCCACTGCCTCGGCCAGCACGTCCCACCCGGAGCACCGAACGCGGCGCTGGAAGCCTTAACTTCCCTCCTCGCTCCCTCGGCGGCCGCTCTCCCCCGGCGCGCGCGGTCCTCCCCGCCCGCGGCCGGTCGCGGGGCTCCGGCGGAGAGGAGGGCGGGAGCCGCGGGCGCAGCGGGGCGGTGGCACCGTGCGCCCGGGAAGTGGCGAGCGCCACGCTCTCCAAGTTGGGCGCGTCCCAGAGCTCGTGGCCCCGCGCTTTGGCAGCCGGTGTCCGGAGAGAGGCGGGGCTGATGGGGGGCGCCCAGGCTGCCGTCGCCAGCCGCCTCCGCCGCCAGTCTTGAAAGAACCCGGGCCAGCGTCCCTGGGGTCCCGGCTGGAGTCGCGCCCTCGGCCGGCGCGCGCTCTCTGATGACTGCGCCGGCGGTGGCCCGGGTGGCCCGCCCGCGGGGGGTGTCGGAGGGGGCGGGGGAAGAGGAGGAGGAGGCGTGATGGCCCTGGACGGCGAGAGGGGGGAGCAAGAAGAGGAGAAGAAAAAGAAGAAGAAGAAAAAGAAGAGGAAGAAGAAGGAGGAAGAAGAGGAGGAGGGGGCCAAGAAGAGCTGCTCACCCTTTGCGGCCACCATGGGAGAAGAAGCCGCCGCCTCCGCCGCGCTCCGGGCCAGTGGCAGGGGGCTCTCGGACCCGTGGGCTGAGTCGGTGGGTGTGCGACCCCGCACCACCGAGCGCCACATCGCGGTGCACAAGCGGCTCGTGCTGGCCTTCGCCGTGTCCATCGTGGCACTGCTGGCGGTCACCATGCTGGCGGTGCTGCTCAGCCTGCGCTTCGACGAGTGCGGGGCGAGCGCGGCGTCGGCGCCCGGAGCGGACGGGGACCCCGGGGGCTTCCCCGAGCGCGGCGGCGGCGGCGGCGGCGGCAACGGCAGCCTCCCCGGGTCCGCCAGGCGCAACCACCGGGCGGGCGGGGACTCCTCCCAGCGCGAAACGGGCGGGGTGGTCACCCCGGGGCCCCCGTCTGCCCAGCCGCCGTCGGAGGAGGACCGGGAACCATGGCAGCCTTGGACGCAGCTGCGCCTATCCGGCCACCTCAAGCCCCTGCACTACAATTTGATGCTCACCGCTTTCATGGAGAACTTCACCTTCTCAGGGGAGGTCAACGTGGAGATCGCGTGCCGGAACGCCACCCGCTACGTGGTGCTGCACGCCTCCCGGGTGGCGGTGGAGAAGGTGCAAGTGGCGGAGGACCGGGCGTCCGGGGCCGTCCCGGTGGCCGGCTTTTTCCTCTACCCGCAAACCCAGGTCCTGGTGGTGGTGCTGAATAGAACTCTGGATGCGCAGAGGAATTACAACCTGAAGATTATCTACAATGCCCTGATCGAGAATGAGCTCCTGGGCTTCTTCCGCAGCTCCTACGTGCTCCACGGGGAGAGAAGGTACGGAGGGAGGGAGGCGGTGCCCGGCGCTGCTCCACCCCGCCGGGCGGTTCGCACCGCTGAGCGAGCGGCCGGCTACCTCTGGGACCCGGCTGGCTTCCAATATCTAGGAAATCAGGGTTGGGGGAAGGTAACCACAGGCGAGGTAGGGCTGTCGCCTGGAAGCTTAGGGGGTCGCCCCGATGGCTGGTTTGTCACTTTTTCCACAAACTTCACAAACTCAGCAGCACCCTAAGATGAATGATGAGCGCCCCTTCCTCTAGCACCAAGGAGTACCTTGAGGCCAAAGTTACTTAGCCAGAGGGCGTGCGACCTTCCTGAAAGGTTGCTTGACATCTGAGGGATGCTGTCCCACTCACTGTCAAAAGCTTCCCAAGACACTGTCTGGGGGAAAATATTGCCGCTGGAAAGGGCTACAGGGTGCAGGGAAGTAAAGCTAAGTCAGTCTCCAATGCCTTGTTAGTGCCTTAGCTGAGGTTTAGGTTTGGACTGTATTAGTTTGATGAGAGGTTATGGGATTTTTCATCGCTTGATTAGAGCTGGGACTTTGGAAGGAAGGTTTTTTGTTTAAATCTTTGCTGTCGTTCCTCTAGCAGTGGTGAAGGGTTGAGGAAAGTATTGGAGTCACCAGTTCTTGCCAGTGATTGGCTGCCTGTATGCTTAGCAGGCAGTTTGAGAACTCAGTTCTACCAGGTCCCTATGAGCTTGATGTAATAATTATCAGAACTCCCAGTGTTACAGGTGGGAAAATGGAGGCACAGGAAAGTCACACCACTTGACTTAGATCACAGCATGAGCTGACAAAGGGATTTAGACCTAGGTACTTTGCCTCCAGAGCTCATACTTTTAGTTTAACTTGGTGATAGTAATAAGACTCTCCTTACAGGACTGGTGGACATGTCCTTAAGTAAATGCATTGAGAAGAGTTTAACCCTGAATCTGTCATTTTGGATCTATCATGCTGCTAAGGGTTTATGAGTGTCCTGTAGTAGTGAGCTCTTGAATATACTATTGAATGAATGACTGACCGACTCTTGCATTTTCTCTCATTGCATTTAAAAATAACTTCAATTTTTAATGAAATGACTTTTGGGCATTTGAACAACTAGAGTAAGATGAACAAAGAAATCAAGGACAGACAGGCTGAGGATTAGAAAGTAATAAGGGGCTCTCCTTTCCTCTGGTGAGTCTCTTAGCAGGAGACAGGTTTAGAGCAGCCCAGGGCACCTAAGGCCAGTGGGCTTGTCATTGGATCTATAGGACTTGAACTTGCTTTCCCAGCCCTGGACCAGAGTTATGGTGTGTGGAAACTCTTACAAGTAGTTATTGTGTAAGAGGTTGGGGGAAAGTTCATTATGCTATGGGAATATACAAAAGGTTTATATAGAGTGCTGTGAAGCAACCCCAGATAAATAAAAGAGCCAGTGCTTTAGTAGTAGTTTGGTAGTTAAAAGCCTTCTATAAGTAAATCATGCATTGTTCACTTTCTGACTCCTAAGAACAGATGTAGATAATTTAAACTCTTCCACCACTTATTCCAACATCTTATGAATCCACAATTATATCAAATATGCAGGAAAGGCAAATTTGCATTTTATGTTTAGAAACAAGTCTGTCCTGTCAAATGTCAATAATAGGAGTTTCATATCATTACTGATAAATACTGCAGTGGTTAAATACTTCCTCAAATCCTGTTTATTTTCATGCTAAAATGTATTTGGCAGAACTCAGCTTTCAAATTAAGAGGATTCTTAGAGTGACCAGATGTTTCTGCTTGCCCTGTAACTGATGTCTTGCACCCCTAGTGCATATTTGTATTCAAACTCTCCCTACTTTCCCCAAAGATGAAAATAATTTGATTGGAAGTTTAACCAAATGCACATGTGGTTAATCTCTGCCTGCCAATAAAAATACAGGAGTCAGTATTTTGGAGCTCCCAGGATTAATTTATTTCTAAACAGAATCTGAGAGAAAGTTGTCCCTTTCCTCAAATGCCACAGTGAATGTGAACATTTGTTTTCTGTCTTCTGGAGTGGATAAGGCAAAATAATTTAATAACTAATTTCAGAATTAAATCCACATTTCATATATTAAACTTATATATTCATATATTGTTGTTATTGTTACTATGGCAGCTTGGAGCATTTTAAATTGGATCAATATTTGGAACTCAGCCAAGGTTGGACTTTTATTGGTCATGATTTTGTCCTCAAAATGAGTAAATTAGCATTTTAAAACTCACTTTCTAAAACAACACATGCAAACTCGAAACTTTCCTTTGATTAATGATTAAATATCTTATTCTTAGTCATCGTTTTGCTAGTTTAATTCTAGAAAAAATTTTGTAATGAAAACAAATATTGAATTTGCCAAGAGGAATTATATTCAGCAACTTTCAGTACTTAAAAGAGCAGTACTACAACTTAATCTACTTTCTTTAGCCTCAGTGGTTAAATGATCCTTTTATTGGCATTTATATGTGTATTTGATATGTGTGTAGGCATGTTTCATATGTTTTGTATGTGTGTGTGAGGTGTACACATGCATGTGTGTGCACATATGTGTGGAGGTTAGTGGTCTATGTTAGGTTATTTATCAGTTGCTTTCTACCTTATTTTTTGACACATCATCTCTCACTGGACCTGGAATGCACTAGCCAGACAAGCTAGCCATTAAGTCCCTGGTATCCTCCAGTCTCCACGTCCTCAGAGCTGGGCTATGGGCTCCCACCACTTTGCGTGTATTGTATGAGGGTTCGGGGACCTAAACTCAAGTCCTCATGCTTTCATGATGAGCACTTGACCCATTGAGCCATCTCCCCATCCCAAAGTCTTGTTCTTTATTGTTCAGAGTTTGCAGATAATCATTAATATTTTTTGAGACAAGATCTCACTATTGTAGGTAAACTGACCTGGGATTTGTGATCCCTTGCATGAGCCACCTACAAGCTGGGAGAAAAGGTGGATGCCACCACACCTGGCATAGAGAAAGAACTTTGGTGAGGACAGTAAGATTAACTTCTACTATTTGATACATACCTTTGGACCTGGAAGGTGTTTTTCACACTAGGTGTTGGAAGGTTCCTAATTCTGTCCTATACGGATGACTAGAATTTCCCATACTACGGTGGACCAAGGTTAGAAGACATGGTTTTTAATGAAAACCAATATTCCTTAACCAAAGCAAATCCTGCAGGCTTGGCTACTCATTTGGCTAAGAGAGGAAATGTGTCACTTGTTGAATATTGAAGGCAAGTAAGTTCGCCTGCAGTGGAGATGTTTATAAACATACAGTAAAGTATCTCCTTTAGGCAGAACATGCACTTTTTCTCAAGTAGGTTTGCAGCAGGTAGATAAAAGGGGTGTGTATTTATGTCATAGACTCTTATAGGAGAATACACTTGCTTACAATTAGGCAAAATGTTCATTTACCTGAAGTAATTGCTGCTTTGGGGTAGCCAGATGGTGAGCACACCCATGTTCAAAGTAGGGTACCTTAATTTAGATCCAGATGGTCAGACTGAAAGCAGAAATTTACCCAAAGTAAATGAACATCTTATTCACTTTCAAAAAGGAGACTATTTTTCTTTGACAAACTTTGATTGGATCTATATAACATGCCAAGTGACAGAAGACGGAATGAAAATAGAAGTTCTTTTTTTTTTCTTAAAATGAAAGACTGTTTAGAGAGAAGCCATGATCTTTGGGTAAAATAAGGAAATAATAATTGTAGTTCTCGGAGAGAATAAGGACTACTCTCTTGCCAAGATCTGTGGAGAACATGACAGACTTTTTTTGTGGGTAGTCATATGCTCTTTTGTGTTTTTTAGTGTACTTGGTTTGATGCTTTGCATTTTTTTTTGCTGGCATGAATGAACGCCTGTGATATTTAGTAAAAGCACTGATAAACATTGTTTTTATGCTGACAGCAGCCTCATCTCTACCATTCAATTTGGTGAGTTTTACAAGACAAGTGGGAGTCTGTATGGCTCTTTGCCCCTCTGTGGAAGGCTGTGGACTGAAAAATCTAGAGAACAATTTGTTTCTCTGAAAACATTTTTATATGATTCCTTGATAGATTTACCTTCTTGTTTTCCTGTCAGGCACACAAAACCATGTGGTTAAATTGAATCCAATGCTGGGTTTTGTTCACAATTCAAAATGTTATTCATAAGCCAAATCTACAAACCATATATGTTTTAAAAAGGAGCCCTAACCATTTAAAAATGATTCACTCAAGGGGAAGAGAATACAGTGCTGTCTGGTTCAGACAGATCATACAATACAAAGTGCTGTCTGGTTCTTGGATACTAATAGAGTGCCTGCTTCTTTAAAACTGTTGGATTGGTCTGGCTGTGTTTTTATTCATTCAGTTCAACTTTAGGTCTATCTCTTCTGTTTTTTTTTTTCTTACACAGACAGATCTATTTTTGGCTTTCCCAGTATTTGTTTGGTTTGCACAGCACATTTGTGTTTTTAAATGAGTTTTTGCCTCTGTATATGTGGATAGCCTTGAGAAAATGGTACAGGACAATGGTGTAGTATTGCTGTGATTGCTGACATTTGGTCAGTGAGGATTCATCTCTTCAAGCATGGTTTCAGTGAGTGATACAAAACATCCAGGAACATTTACTTTGAAAACAAGAAATGCTTCACAGAATGTAAGTCAGGGCATAGCTCCTATGTCCCCCACCCCACAGCAGTGATGAGCATCATCGACACCACCACCATCAACACATAGTTATTGTCTTCTTAATTCACTGCATGTTCTTTACATTCTCCCAGGTGTACAACAACTCCTATGTTTCTCCATAGTGTTTCAAAGCCCTGTATCATCTTACTCTCTGCCACAAGTGAGTAGATGGTATGTTTTGCAGATAAAGCAGCACCTGGGAAAATTCAAAAAGGTAAACAATTGTTCCCTGTGCTCCCACTTTCCTTGACAATCTGAGAGGATTTGTGGGCAGGCACAGGTGGATGATAGGGGTGGGGCTCTAGGGTAGAGTCAGGGAGTCAGACTACATGACTGAGTGGACTGGATATGCTGAAGGGGCCAGGCTTTCTGTCCTGTGTACCTCCAGGCCTCAGCATGCCTGGCAGGTCCTGACTTGGGAGGAGTGCAGGCACCAGCTGTGAAGGAATGGTGTGAATAGAGTCCCCCCTGTGCATGCTTATATGATGAAGCTTTACTGTAACTGTTCATACCTTTGCTTCTGGTTGAAAAACTAAAAAAAAAATCAAAGAATGGACAAGAAAAGAAGTTTTAAAAGTACGTTGTACTTTTAAATATAAATCTTTATATTATCATATGTTATTCCTTTTGGTTTGTGTTGCTGGATGGGAATGTGCGTGTATATATTTAAGGTATTCATTCTTCTTCTTTGAAGCAGGAAGTAGGCAACCTAATTGTCATAGTCAGCCACATGTGACTGGGATGAACCTTAAAACCAGGCACAGTTTATGGAAGGAAAGGATTTATTGAAGCTACAGATCCAGGGGAAGTTCTATACTGATGAAAGAGGCTGGCCCCCTTTCACAGGTCCAAGCAGAGAGATAAACTAATGACCAACAACACACATACACCAATAAAACAGGCAGGGGGAAGAGAAGAGATTTTACTCCCCCTTCACATAGCCTTAAGGCAGAGTCTTGAAACCCTGTCCAGACTTGTTGACTCCCTGTCTCTGGAATTTCCTTCCTGCACGTCCCTACCAAGAAGGAAGGTTTATTTCTTAACATCTTGCATCTTAATGAGAAAGCTATCTTCCTGTGAAAACATCAGAGACCCACCCAAGATTACTCAAAGGTCAAGTTGACAAGAAAACTTAACCATCACACCAATTGTTTGGCTTTTAAATTTTTTTATATGTATATGTGTGTGTGTGTGTGTGTGTGGTGTTTGCACATGTACGTGCAGGTGCACATTCCCCATGGATGTGTGCAGAGGATGTCACGTGTCCTCCTCAATTGTTCTTCACCTTGTTTCCCTTAGACACAGTGTTTCACTGAACCTGGAGCTCACATTGTCTTTCATTTAGACTGACTGACCAACAAGCCTCAGGGATTCTCCTGTTTTGACCCCTCTCAGTTCTGTGGTTACAGGTATGTGTGGCCATGCCTGGCTTTTTATGTGGGTCTGGGGCTTGAACTCAGGTCCTCATGTTTGTGGAGCTCTTACACACTGAATCATCTCTGCTCCCCTCCCATCCCTGCAGCCCCCATAGCTTGACTCTGTGTCCTAATTCTGCCCTTGACTGCCTTAGTGATCTTGACCAGTTTCCTCTTTGTTCTATATCTGGAGTTCTTATGGAAAATGAGAATAGTGAGATTCTATTTTATAGGGTTGTTGTGAGGATTGCATGAGTATCACAGCACTGAGAACAGTGTGTGACAATACGTAAGAACTTCTGTGGGTAATAGATATTTTGATACTATTTCCATGACTGCAGATCTGGTCTTTTCTCTGGTACACATGGTATAGACTGCTGTTCCTGTTTGGGGTTCTCCTTTGCTGTGGAAACAGTGGGGGAAATGATCAGTCTTTCTGCCTTTAGTGGTGATTTGCTTTGCCCCTTAAGTAGAGTTCAAAGATGCAAGGGAGGAAGAAGCAGAGCCTTACCATTATGAAGAAGAGAACTGAAAGAAAGAGAGTGGCATTTTATGGCTAGAGAAACCCCAGCTAGGATCAAATCTGTGAGCTGGAGAGGACTGTGGGAGCAGAAAGACTAGGGGAGACAGAGAAAATGATGATCACACCATTGCCCATCTGTGATAACCTACAACTGCAGGGTCTGGAAAGCAAGCAGAAAAATACCAAGTCCCCAAGGAATCACACTTTAGATATTGCTCCCAATACCTCATGTGGGTTTGGACAGTAACAATGCTTGATAATATGTATCCTATCTAAAACAAATGTGGCCCAGACACTAACTTTATTTATTCCTATGAAAACTAATATTATGATCTGGGGAAGTAATTTTAGTGCTTTATAGTACTCTTTATCAATGGTATCTAGTTCTCAGTACTCATTTTTGATAAGAGTATTTAGTACTGCATAAATGGGAAAGCAATTACGAGGATTGTGTTCTGTTTTTATAACACGATTATTCACATATGCACCACTTCCTACATACATATTGCTGGCATTATTGCATTATGTTTTTAGTTTACTAGAATGGTTATTTAAAAAATAGACTACACACTTGCTTAGAGCATTGAATATTCAGCAGGAGTACTTCACTTCTGAAATGGCAGAGGTTTAATGACTCATTGAAGTACATAAAAACACACATTCTAAACAAAGACCCATTTTGGCTTAAAATGTTTTGTCATTGGGTAACAATTTGCATTTTGATTCACAACCTTAACTTGGAATGGGATGCGTGTACCCTCCATGACCTTGTAAGTTGGTGTACTTTAAGTGGGATATGGGAGCCTTCTCTGGCTTTGTCACCATCCACTTACAGCGGTCAGTGGATGGCAGAGTCAATGCTTCAGGTCTTGAGAGTTTTTATGACCAAGTCTGAACTATATTGTAACACGAATACACTTGCCGTTGCCATTGAATTAAATTAAAAAAAATCATCATTTTTTCACTATGTTGCACATGTGCCATGTATAGATGTGGCCCAAAAGGAGAGCATACAGTTCCTTTTTGCAATTTGCAGGGTTCTCTTGGTTTTGGTGGATTCCACAGTAAAAAGTCATGAATCAATCTAAACGCTCACAGGGTTATGCAAATGTTGATTTTCTCTGCATATTTTAGCTTTATGAAAAAGGCAAACTGAAAATAATCGAGCAGAAATTGTTTTGTATCACATACTGTAATTTGTTGGCAATCTCAGCCAACGTGAATGCATTACTTCTGCTGAGTGTTATCATAATGACACAAGTAACGCGCCTCGCGGACTTCCGCAGAAACAAGAAGAAATCAATTCTCTGTATCCCTCAGAAGCAGCGCAGAGCTTTCAACCCTCCGTCTCAGCTCGACCCAAATGTCAAAAAGACAAGTTGCTAAGAAAATCCAGACATTTATTTAGATAGAAGCAAATTAAAATGTATGTATGTGGTTCACATTTTTCTCCTTATGCTAAAGTGACATTCTAGGAGTGACACTTCCAGAATGTCACTTTGGGGTGGGGGTGGAATTTTTTTTTTATCAAAATAGACAGATTCATTAAAAGATAAAAATCATTATGTTTACAACGGTAAGAGGAAAACAGACAACAAAATACTAGTATACATTACCTCCTGCCTCTGTTGAATTTTGGTGTTTTACACACAAACCTATATGGACACACACATATTCCCTATTTATGTTTTGAGCCTTTTGTGTGTGTGTTTTGAGTTAGGGTCTCACTCTAGCCCAGGTTGATCTGGAGTTCTCTATGTATGTAGTCTCAGGCTGGCTTGAACTCAAGGCAATCCTCCTACCTTTGCCTCCTGAGTTCTGGGATTAAAGGCATGTGCCAACACACCTGGGTTCATCGAGTATTTTTACATGCTCCCATCTTTTAATTAGTTTTTATATATCTCCTGTGTTGTGTCTCAAGTTCTTGCAGACCACAACACCATTATTTTCTTCTCTGAATTACCTTTCATGAGGTCTCTTTGATTTTTAAATGATAGTAAACAGAAAAGAAGTCTTACTGCAACTGAAGGCCACTGAAACTATATGTGGTGGAGATATTATATTTCTGAAATCCTGCAGGCACTGAGCTGAAATTGGCTCTCTCTGTTGGAAGGAGAGTTATCAGGGTGAGAGCTTAGGGATAAACACTGAGACCTGAGTGCACCTGAGGCTGCAAACAGCAGGTAGGGAACTGACTTACATGTGTTTCAAAGCTTTCAGCATTTTACTCTCTGCTTCCTGGAGTCAGCCCACTCGTTTCTCTACTCACTTCTGACCTGTAAACTTCCACTCAGGTTTCAAGATCAGTTCTTATACTCCATTAGGTCTTATTTGAAGCCTTTCAGTTTGTGTTTCTTTATTGGGGCTGTTCTCCCCAACCCAAGAAAATTTGCAATGTTGAGAGTTTTGGTCATCTCAACTGGGGAGAGTGGATGTTGCTGGCTCTAGTGGTTGGTCATATAGCTACATTCTCACAGTGCACAGGTCAGCCTCCGAAATAGGTGTTTATCTAGCCTACAAGGTCAGTTAACATCAAGGCTTAGAAACTCTGCCGAAGCAGAATGCAATTCCTCCTTGGTCATTGCTTTTGGTATAATACCTGTTTAAGTTCATACTTACTTAGCTATTCTTTTTTTTTAAGAGTTTAGAATCTAGGCATATACATATATTCATCTTTTTCCCCCAATATTGAACACTCAAAACTGAACAATTAAGAGAAGCAAATACATTATAGAACTTAGACAAATCTACTTTGTGATTGAGTGATTTGACATTTTTAAAGATCCTCATCAAATTTGGGTAATATTGGGTAATATTTTATTTCTCACCTTTGTCTGATTATAAGATCTTGAACTTGGAAAAGACCAAAAATGTAATCTACTCCAACTGCTTTCCTCCATCAAAGGGCTCCTTTGGATTTTTCTAAATACTGAATTGAAATTCACTCGCAATAGTCATTAGGTGCCAGACTGTGAAATTGGTATTTCCTCATTTAGACATTATCAGAATATATGGTCGCCCTCTATGCATAGATATATGCTGTGTGTATGAATTCATTAAGAATATTAATTACAAAAAAGGTTACCAGATGATATTGATAGCTCTTTTCAACTCCGAGATTCAGTGGTTTAAACCACTACCTTCCCCATTGTATTTACATATCAAGTAAGGGAAAAAGATACTGCATGACGTGTTTCCTCTGCATAATATTTGGCATATTAATTTCTCATTGGCCCAGAGGTATTTAGATCTACATCCCATAAAATCCTGACAATTAATTACTTTGTGGCAAATACATCTTTTATTTTTCTTTAAAAATTAATACATTTTAATTATAACCTCCCTGTTGAACTCTTATAAGAATTTTTTTCTGTGTATTATCAGTAGTTTGTGTACATGTATGTCTGTACAATTTGACTGTAAAGATATTAAGAACATTTCTTTCTCTTGCTTTCTTTCCATGTGTGATATGCATGTATGTATGTTCATATGTGTGTGGTTGTCTGTCGAGGCCAGAGGTTGATGTCGGGATCTTACTTAATTGTTGTCCACTTTCACCTTATTTATTGAGACAGAGTCTCTGGCTGAACCTAGAGTTCACCAATTTGTCTTAACTAGATGGCTATGGAGTGCCATTGAGAACCTGTGTTTGTCTCCCCAGTGCATGGATTATAGGTGTGCACTACTATGCTGGACATTTTACCTTGGAACTAAGTATCTGAACTCAGGTCTTCATACTTGCATGAGAAGTATTTTACCCATGAACAATCTTTCCAGTCCTAACTATATTATTATTTTTAACTCCTGTCAAGTACCTAAACCGTGAATAGATTACACATAGAGGAGCATATCTGTTTGTTGAATGTTGTAGTTACCTTCTTGTTGCTGGGACAAAGCACTTGACCAAAAGCAGCTGATGGGATTAAGTTTTTTTAAAAATTTTTGCTTGATGTCACAAGGGGGAAACTTCATGATGGCAGGGGCAAAGATGGCATGAGCAGAGTCTGGACATCATTCTGCCATAGCAGGTGAAAAATAGCAATAAGAGAATGAGCCAAGTTCTGGAAGGGAGGAGCTTGACTATACTACCCCTAAGCCCACCTTCAACAACACACCTTCTGCAGCAAGGCTCCATCTTCCAAATTGTCACCAGCTGGAGACCAAGCTTTCAGAACACATAAGTTTATGGGGGACATCTGATTTAAGCCACCACATTGAAAGTTTGGAATTGGAGTTCTCAGATATTTGAATGTTAAAAGGGAATGTTTTTCTTTATATAAAATTCCATGGATATCTTTTAAATAGCCTTGGAAGAGAAATACCAAGCTCAGTAGATTTTTTAATTAATAAGTTAAAAGATAAGATTCACAAGAATTGTGTAACATGAAGGCATAGGAAGACAAAATTATAAATGGGTATACTGTAACACAAAGGTACTCACATTTCATTAAGCAAATACTGTATTCCTATCAACACTCATAATCAGAGAAATATCGTTTCCCATAAATTTGAAAAATGTCGGCTTTGTTACTGAGAGTTGAATTAAACCATTGTTTTTGTAAGTTATGACTAAGAATTAATTTTACTGTTTCTTATATGTAATTAGCTTTCAATTAGACATAGAACATGTGAGTTCTAGGCCCAGCTTTATGAAAATCACCTTTGTATTTTTAGACAAACTTTAATGGATCTATATTTTTTATATCAGAAATTTATGAGTGGGGAAATTTGCTTCTAATATTTCTTTCATCTTCTTTTATATGAAGATTTATAGCTAAAATTTCTCTTTCATATATTATCTCATTTTATCATTTTGGCAGTTTTCTGAGGAAGGCCAAGAAAACATTGTTATTTTCTTTTTACTAATGAAAATAACAAGCTCAGGCAGTTCAGTGACTGAACAGAGCCTGGTATAGCAAACCAGTGCTACTTCCAAGATAACACAAACCTTTCTCGTACAATGATCAGAATCAATCTTTAAAAACTTTCATTTTCTTTATTTCAAAACGAAACACTAAAAATACATCCATGATGAGACATTTAAACTTCATCCTTCTAAAATGGTGTAAATATTTATGCCTTCTGTTTTAGCCAGGGATAGCAGCTTCCTGAAGACACAGGCTGAGAATAATTTTGAAGTCAAGTTGGAGCTCATTGAGAAAGAGTATCATGATAGATGAACCATGTAGACCCTGGACAATGGAGAGGGGAGTTGTGGTTAGTTACTCATGGATGGTGGAGAGGAGAGTGATGGTGAGCTACTCATGGAGGAAAGGTTCTTTGAAAGAAAATCCTTCAGAACTTATTAATGTTTTTAGGAGGGTTTGATAACGTCTTGCCTTATATCAAGTTTTATAGGTAAAACCTTTAACTTTTGTTACAATTCTTTTAACAGTAGTATGCCCTTTCTTTAAAGTACTTAACTTTCATCTTCATTCATAAACATAGACTATGGAAAACATAGAAGCTACTCTAATTAGTTTTAACGAGCTATTGCTTAATTTAAAAATATGTACACATTTAATATATACACACATTATACACACACGGACAGTTATTGTATAGGTTATCACTCCTTAGTCTTCTAAGGAGGATGTATTTGTGTATATGCACACAAACAGCATATTTTTCCCTTTAAGTGCTTATTTGTGATAAAATATAATTGTTAAATTAGTTACACTAAGTGATGAACAACTAGTTATATGATAGAACAATTTAGTTCTATGTAATAATAAAAGTTATATACATATTATCTCCCCTTAGTACAAGTCTCAATTCTTTTTAAATATTTTATTTATTCTTTTTCAAGCACACACACACACACACAGAGAGAGAGAGAGAGAGAGAGAGAGAGAGAGAGAGAGAGAGAGAGAGAGAGAGAGAGAGAGAGAGAGAGAGAGAGAGAGAGAGAATAGGCATGATGCCAGGACTTCCAGCCATCCTGTACATCTGTTTTTATGTGGGTACTGGGGAATCAAACCTGGATCCTTTGACTTTACAGATAAGTGCTTTGACCACTGAGAAATCTCTCCAGCTCAGACAGCAGTTGACTGTGAGTGACTGAAACTGCAGAAAGGGAAGCCATGAATAGGAGGGAGCTACTGTCATAAAGTCACTGGTCCCTGGACTATATATAGGAATGTATATTATAGTCATGTTACTATGAATCAGGGGATACTATTCTTTACCTGCCTGCTCACTGCTCCTCACAGCATGACAGGGGCCTCACCTCCTTTCCAACAACCATCTAAGCTTTGTAAAAATTTGGAGGTTGTCTTGATTTTTCTCACATCTGGAAGTCTTAGGAAATTACTCAAGCTGATATTGCTTAAAAAAGTTTTTGAGCTATAACTTTGACCAATATTTAACAGGTTTCAAAGCCATTTTTTCTTAACAAAACCAGATTACATGTTGTTGAAATCTGAGGGGACAGATATTTCGCAGGGAAGGTCTATGAGTTTTATTTATTTTTCTTTTCTTATTTGAGGACCATTTTTGGATTTCAGTTTCATTATCTTTATATGTTGTATGTCCCAGGCTTCAGGGAAGAAAGTGATATATACCATAAGAAGAGAAACCTTATTTCCCAATATTTGCCAATGTGACAGGGAGTTGTTTTTCTGTAGAGGGTCATGTTTCATCCAACAAGGATTGTTCTGGGTTTAGAGAGTTTACTTTCATTGAGACAAAACTCCCTGAAGAACTTTTATTGTGGGGGCAGTATATTATATCTGAATTGTGCTTTTATGCTCATAAATTTAGGCTTGTTTAGAAAAAAATGTATGTTTTCTAACTTTCCAAGATATACTATCAGCAGAAGCATGTAATGTGGCTGGTTACATAATTCAAGCTGCACATGTAATTGGAATGTTTTCTTTTTTTTTTTTTTCCAGATTTCTTGGTATTACTCAGTTTTCACCTATACATGCCCGAAAAGCGTTTCCATGTTTTGATGAGCCAATCTACAAGGCCACTTTCAAAATCAGCATCAAACATCAAGCAACCTATTTATCTCTCTCCAATATGCCAGTGGAAACCTCCGTGTTTGAGGAAGATGGATGGGTGACAGATCACTTTTCACAGACCCCTCTCATGTCCACATATTATTTAGCCTGGGCGATTTGCAACTTCACATACAAAGAAACTACCACCAAGAGTGGGGTTGTAGTAAGTATTTACAGTCTAATGATGTTTGGGGTTAATATACACTATGTAAAGTAACCTGATTTCTGGGTTAACAATGAGTCACTTATTCCGAAGTCTTTCCTTAATCCTTGGGGACAGAGTGTCTTCCTGATTTCAGAGTCAAAGAGGAACTTATTTTCTATATCTAGCCCTCTTAGTCCTTTAACCATGTTAACTTCCCACCCTCATAGTAGCTCCTTCCTCATATCTGTCCCAACTCTTGGGTACCTTTAGAATAGCTATTGCCCTTTCTGGGAAATTTCCTTTCTATTGCCTGCTCACTCTATTGTGAAATCTTTCAAATGTAAGAAAATGTATCTAGATCTGTTTAGAAAGAAACGAATATGGAATAGAATTGAAGCCCTTTGTAGCCTTTCCCCACCCATTGCCTTCTCCCTTAGATAAAACCATAACTCTGACCTAGGTGTTTACTGTCTCCATGCATATTATTGTACAATTTATTATATATATATATCCACTCATCATAAAGAGAATGCTTTAAAATTTTATCTAAGAGATTTTATTTTTTATGCCATTCTATAATATACTTGTTTTATTTAATTTTCTCAAAGTGTGAGATACAGCGAACACTGTGTGCATTAAATGGATCATAAGGATCAACTGCGTTTTCCTAGATTGCCCTCATTTATGACATTACAATACTCTAGGTACATTTCACATTCTGCTGCGTCACATTCTGCTAGGCCAAGCATGCTGAATGAACAGTTTCGTCCTCATTCCGTGGCTTATACAATAAGCATGCATTTGTCTAATTTTTTTACATTAACTATAAAGGCATTAAGCTTTTTTCACACGAGTAAGTTTAAGTTTAAAGAGATTAAGTCACCTGCCCAGGGACTAGTGCCATAAGTCAAATCTGTTGGTTTGATCCCAAGGTTTGAGCTCTTTCCCCTATGCCTTAGGGAGTCTGTGTTTCACTACTTTACCTACATGTTTCTGAGAGTTCAGCTTGTGATTCTCGCCATCCTGTAGCTCTTATGCTCACTGTAACTTTAACATCACAAAATAGGTGAATGGAAATCTATATTTTTAATCTGTAGGGAGTTCATAGCTCTATAATGACCTGAATTTTGAAAAGTAGTTTTGGCTAGAGAATTTTTCTCAGTGTTACTTTTAATTTAAATCACTGTGGAGCCTGTTTAAAAAAATAAAATCTGCTTGCATACAAAATTAATGCCATTATTGAAAAACTAGAGGGACTTCATCTGTGTAATCATTAAAATAATATCCTACATGCTGATTATAAAGTGCTAGCAGGCATTTTACTGTTTGGGATTTCTTATCATTTGAAAGTTGCATTCCTCTGATGCTTGCTGATGTCTTCAGTGGGCATGTCAAGACTGTACTCATTGGACCATACCCAGAAAAGGAACATGAAGACATCTCATTTCCTTTTACATCTTCAAAAGTTGATGATTGACTTGCTGTGTGGGTCAGCTAGCATAAAGTACATAAAGTACACTGGTAATGCTTTTGCTATATATATATATATATATATATATATATATATATATATATATATATATATATATATATACTTTTTTTAAAGTACCTAAAATGTATTCTTAGCCATACACAATTTTGCCTGTTGCTAAATGATCCACTTTTTAAATCCAGACACATTCTAATTATCTAGATGTAAACTTTTTATTGGCATTAAGAATCTCTAAATAATTAGTAAACATTCTAAAAAATCTACATAGTAATTTTCTGTAGAAAAGATAAAGCATACTGCCAGAGAACATTGAAAGGTCAGCTGAAATAAAATTTTAGATTGTATAATCTAAAAATACCAAAAAAGTAAAAGAAAAGAAAACCACATGCCATTGGGAACTCTTGTTTATCGACTGTGGAAATCTAGTTTGAAACTCTACTTTCTTTTCCTGTCACCTCTTTGAAATCCAACGTATTTTCCTTTCACTGCCTTTCCCATTTATTACTGGAAGCACATGGGAATGACATTTCTTAACTCTTAGCAGTTGGAAGGAGAGGAGGTTTAGCTTCAGCGTCTTGGCTGTGGGATGGACATGTGAAGTGCAGGTGGTCATATCAGATCAGCAACTGAAGCAATTTCCTTTGAGCTATGAGAAAGGTACTCGAGTAACATACTAAGAAAACATAGCTGAAGTGTAGTGGTTCCTTAAGTGTAAATGTTTGAGGCATTGTCATCACCATCATCTACCTACACTTTGCAAAGCACTATTCAAAGTAATTGCAAAGATTAAAAAGTCAAAGATCCCTCTGGTAAAGGGATTACAAATTCAACTATTATATTGAATCTCAATTTGCAGATGTTATGTTTACGCATCCCTAAAATGGCTTCACATTTTTCTAAGTAGTTGTCAATATTTACAAATTGAGAGATTGCACATAAAATGGTTTCTGATTTCTCTTGAAAAAAAATCAAAATCTCTTATATTACTTGGGTCACATTTCCACTTGGCAATATTAATTCATTTATCTTATAAGAGATATTTATTGATGAGATGTCAGCTATTGTTCTAGACCTTGGTGATGCAGAAGAAAACTGCATACATTCTCGTTCTCAGGGATCTTTTGTTCTGAGAGAGGCCATAAGCAACTACACGTGTGTTATGTCAGGTGCTGTGAAGGAAGTCAGAACGCCAGAGCTGAGGGGTGCTTACTCATTTCCATGGGCCATTTTCTTCCCAGACCATCTACTTCACAGGTATATATTACTTGCCTCAGTGCTGTTGATGTTTGGGTTTTAGTATTAACCTAATAACATCACTCAGGAGGGTAATCAAAGACTATGCATAGGGAAAATAACAAATTCACAAATTGTAAATTAGTGTCACTTGTCTTCATTAATTGTCAAGTAGAAGTTAAAGAAAATGATCTTAAGACTATTAGAAGGTGAAATTGCTAACAGTTGCATCTGGGGATAGGTTGCATGAAGGAGGGAAGTTGGTACGGCACTGAGTGATGACTTGGTCCCAGAGAAGCAGGTGTACTCCTTGGTCGGGGAGATGCTAATAGGAAAAACTGAAGAGGTAGGGAGGCCTCTGCAGCAAACACTGTAGTATTATGGTTACAAACGAGATTTTAAAATCAGATAGCTTTGTTCAGAATTTTTGCTTTGCTTCTCTGTGACCTTGGCTAATTATTCCATATCTCTTTGTTCTGATTTTCTCGTATGAATTCTTCCTTCAAAATGCTGTTTTAATTACTATAATGCCATGGCAAATGATTCTGAAAGTGATCAAAAAATCATTCTAAAATGTCTTTTTTTTTGGTGGGGTAGGGGTGAGGGATTTGATGGGCACAGTTGCTTGTCTCTGATTAGTGATATGTGCACATCAGACAGGGAAACATGGAGACTGGCAGTGACTCGAGAGCTAGGCCTAAATCCCTTGGAAATACATTTATCTGAAGATTAAACTGCTAAGATTCTGAGATGTCACCTGGGACTACTGGTCATAGCATCTGTGTGTGACCTCTTTGTGTGGCCTAGGCTTGCTTCAAACATGTGGCCTTGGGGCTAGAGCGAGACCCTACCTCGAAAAACCAAAAACAAATAAACAAAAAAACAAAAAATCATGTGGCCTTGGGAAGGTTGAATTCTTTATAGTGGTTTAGGGCACACAAGTGTCCCCAAAGAACTTTGTAATAGCTACATGGCCTTTGTTCCTCAGTATGAGATGTCACACAGCACCACTTCTACTATATAATGCTGAATTACGAGTGAGTTCTTAGGGATAGCTCAGAACCAACTGAAATGGGCATATACACCAACTCCTAATGGGAGGTGTGTCAAAGAATTTGTGGCCCTTTTTTAAAATTAATAGTTTACTCTCTGTTCATAAGTTATTTAAATCCAATCCAGATAGATGACACGGTCTGTAATGGGTGTCATCCCACTAGTAACATCAGGCTGACATCTGCGGCTCACAATCTTGCCAGCCCATCTGCAGTTGATGTGGTTTCTTGGTTATGGCTTCTCTCACTTGGAAGTCCTGTTCCTAGAGAATCAAGTTAGATATCTTCCTGCTCCATTCCCCAAGCCACTGGCCACTTCTTGACACTTTAACTATAGCTCAGTATTGTTACCATGAGTTGTTTTCTGGGCATTTGCCCTCATCCTTTGTAGTTGGTGTGTGTGTGTGTGTGTGTGTGTGTGTGTGTGTGTGTTTTCATGTATATATGTAAGAGTGATCATGTGCCACAGCGTACATGAGAAGGTCCGAGGATATCCCAGGGGTGTTGGTTCTCACCTTCCACCTTGCTTGAAACTGGGTCTCTTTTGTCTGCTGCTGTGAATCCAATGCTAGCTGGTCCATGAGCTTTGAGATTCTCCTGGTTCTACCACCTCCTATGGCCATGAGTGCAGATTCCTGCACATCCCAGAATCATGAATGCAGGCATTGATTGTGTCCTGTTTTACTGGACTCTGAAGATCTGAAGTTGAATGTCAGGTTTGTGCAGCAAGTGCTTTTATAGTTTTGCCTTGGAAGGCATTCTGTGTTTGCCATTGAATAACCTCAGACTTGTTATTGTTATAAAACTTGGGGCTCAAGGGCCAATGCTTATATTGGCTCTGTTACTTTAAGAAAGTATATTTATATGAAAATGTTGAATTTAATCCAATAGGCTATATGCACTCTATTAGACAAGGCTATGGCCACAGATCTCTTTAAGATGAACTTTTGTCTATTTTGAGGCTTTGCGGAGTAACAATTCTAAGATTCATTATTTATCAGAGAGACTTCATGAGGCATGCCCTTATGGTTTTTAGAAAGACTTTTGTTGTTTTGCAAAGGCCATGGGGTACCACTTTAAGAGTTTCTGGGGGCTTTGAAAAATAGTATTCCTGATTTCTTCTTTAGACCATATTTTCTGTATATGGGCTGTCTTTTTTTGAAACTGTTCTTTACCTTGAGAATCTTCTGCCATCTATCTAATGATGTTGGGAAAAGAAAGTTTTAATTTCAAATCCAGCGAATCCTAGCTCTTTCGTATTCCCTCCATGCTCTGCCTGGATACTGGATGGTATTATTCTTAAGCTTATCTTCTGTTCCGCCTGCCTCCCGCCTCTTCCTCCTTGTCTTCTTCTTCGGCATTCATATTCTGTGATAAGAAATTGGTGGCACTTTCAGAGTTCTACCTGGAATTTTCTTTTGCTAAAAGGTATTATTCAGAAGTTATATTTTCTACTTTTCCATTGTACTAGGTAGCTGGGTGAGTGTCCTTCCTCCCACTGCAATACAAAGGTCCCCTTTAAAATAACATTTACCTTGTTATTCTTTCAGCTCACAACAACCCTCATAAAGCCCACAGGCTCTGCTCTCCTCCCCAGGCTTTCCAGCTTTGCTCCCAGTTATTTCCAAAGCCAATGATACATAGGTATCAATTACTATTTATGAATAAGAAACCATCCTAAAATTTAAAAATTTTTTTTCTGCTTCCTGCTGGTGGGTCAAGAGTGTGAGCACTATAGGGCAGGGAATAACTCAACTTGGTTTCTCAGTGTCTGGAGCCACAGCTAGCGATTCCTAGGGATGATGCAATGGCTGAGGATCAAGGTGACGACATCTTTGCTAAGTGTCTCTACTTGATGTTGGCTGTCAAATAGCATCTCAGTTGGGGCTCTCACGTGGAACCACTGTGAACAGACTCTCCCTGTGGCCTGAGCTACCTTGTATCATGGTGGTTCGGTGTTGCTGGCCCTGTTAGTGGTGATTCCAGTCAGCAATGGTATGTATATCAAGAAAATCACATGATATTCTCCTTCCATTAGTAATGACTAAATAGATTGTATTCATTGTAGTCTTTTTATGTTACTTTCTATTAGTAGGGCTGTGTTATCCTTCTGACCCAACTTAAAATATTGGGAATTCTGTTAACTGTAAGTTATATTTGGCCCGTATTCCAGAGGAGGTAACAAAAACGTCATCTTTTAGTGAGGGTAGTGTCATAGAATTTCTACCCACTGTAGTAGTTCAAAACTACTGCAATTATTCTAAATATTATAGGAGATTGAGGATATAAAACTGTGATCTCTATGTCTGACATGGTACTCGTTCTGATGATACTAATTAAATTGATGACACCTTCAGATATCACATAAGGGAGTATGTAAGTGTGAGAGACAGATGAAAACGAAGTGACAGAAGAGATTGATCGTAGTTAAATTTTTGAAATATTATTCCTTTAACAGTTAAGAGCCACTGGAAAGTTAAAAGCTGGAAGTGCAACATGTATAATTTTGATCATATACCTGGGAAAGGTATACAGTATACATGGATAGGAGAAAACTGGAACCTGAGATCCATTAAGCTAGAACAACTTGAAATAGAGTAATTATAATTGAAATGGATAGGACATTATTGATATGAAAGTCATGTGAGTGAGAGAAGTATTAAAACCCGAAGAGGGACAAGAGATCAGAAAAAGAAAACTTAGGGAAACCATAGATGAAAGACTCAAGAACAACTTTAAAGTTCAAGGTAGTTTCTGTTTATTTTTAACTGGCTACTCTAACCAATGAAGGTCTTGATTTTCCAAGGAAAACCTCTTAGAGGCATGACCTACATGGCTCAAGTGGACAATTTGTTTTGTTAACATGGTTAGGTAGAATTTTATTTACATTTTTAAGTAGTAAGTAACAAAAATTTAAGATTGAGAGAAGAGGGAAATGTACTGGAAATAGCCTGGGGAAGCTCCAGGAACTCCAGGTCAGAGGTAGGCTAAAGGTTGGAGTGCAAGGAACTTGGGAATCCCAACTTAGGTATTGCCATGTTTCTTTTGCTTTATATTTTCTCTTGTTTAGAGACAAATTCTTAGTATGTAGCCCAGGATGGCCTTGAACTTGCTATGTTTCCTATGCTAACATTAAATTCTCCATACTCCTGCTTCACACTCCTGAGCTCTGAAATTATAGGCATAGATGACCTGGTCTGAATACTTCTGTTAGATGAACTCCCTCTCATCTGTGGTGCAAGTGACGAAAAATTCTAATGTTTTGCATATTGTTGTTCAAACTCCAAAAAACGATCCTTGTCAGTTCCCAAAGTCACAAGGAGTGTATTGGTTGCCTTGACTTGTATTAAGGGACCCAATTGCAGATGCTGTGTATGGAGTGTCCATGAGACAGACAGGAACTTGACATCTGCTTTCACCTTGTTGATGGGAGTATGTTCTAGAGAAGGACTTTCTAGAGGAGTATTGTGAGAAATATACTACAGTTGGCAGAAATATATTTTTCACTGTTTTATGTTTAGACTGACTTACATCAGGAAAGATACACAAAATTTATAGGCAAGAGCACACAGACACACAATGTATATTTCTGATGCTCATTGGTTCTACTGTGGGGTTCTACAAATTTATGAATAATAATTTAACCCAATATTGAAATATCCAGATCAGAAGTTAAGACATAGGTATGAGCACGGTTAAGGAACTGCATGAAGGTGGAGGCAGAGATGCTAAGGAGAGCTGAGATGTAGACTAGGATATTGAGTCAGCCAACTCTGGCTTGAGTGGTTTAGATGGGAGGAGAAATGGCATGATTCTTATGAACCAAAGACCAGCAATTGTTGCTTTCTCTATTTGCAAGGAGAGAGGAAAGGTGGGCAAAGAATGGGTGTGCCAGAGCCTCTTGCCACTGGAAAGAAACTCAGATGCTACAGCACTTTGTGCATCTGGCTTTACATGGGTATGGGGAATGGAAACCCAGATGGTCAGTCTTTGCAAGGAAGCACCATTAACAATGGAAACATCTCTCTAGTCCCTGTACAGACTGACTTTGGGAATATATAAGAACAAGGTCTATAAGAAGAGAACACAAATTTATGAGTGGCTATCAGATATTTTATGGTTTGCATGTTTTTGGAAAATAATAATGTTCCTTATACTTTTTTTCTACCAAAAGTAAGAATCGAGGGCTAAGAATGGAGAAAGAAGATGTGTGAATACTGAACCTGGAGCACTGAAAACATGGCTAGCATTCAAGGAAGTAAAACATATAGTAATAATAACAGCCTTTCTGAAATCATTGCCCATGACGTCTGGAAATCAAGGTGGCAAGTAAACACATAATGAGGGTGGTATTCATGAAAAATGGGAAGGATTGGAGAATTGAAGTTACCATGAGAAACAAAAATAGGAGTAAAGAAACACAAATGGCCAATAAATACTTGCAAAAGTGCTCAACATCCTTAGCTGTCAGTGAAATGCATATGAAAACTAGTTTGAAATTGCATTTCACCCAAGTTGAAATGCCTAAAATCAAGATAAACAAAGAACAACCGGATAGAGTAAGGGCTGGGAATGCAAGTTGCTGCAGCCACTAGAGATGTTGTGTGAAGGTTTCTAAGAAAAAAAACCAAACAACAATGACTAAAAATAGATCTACCATATGACAGAGCACTAGAACATTCCTGAGTATATACCTGAGTACTATTAAGTACTACCACAGAGCTACTTACAAATCTGTTTATTGCTGCCCTATTCACAATAGCTAAGAAATCGAATCAATCTAGATGTCCACTAACATATGAATAAAGAAAATGTTGTAATGTATACATGGTGAAATTTTATGTAGCTGTAAAGAAGAAAAAAATATCATGATATTTGCAGTCAAATGGATAGAACTTGGAAGTTATTATGTTAAACCATAAGAGCCAGACTCAGAAAGACCATGTGTTCTCCCACATTGGGATCGTAGATTTTAAGTGTGTGTGTGTGTGTGTGTGTGTGTGTGTGTGTGTGTGTGTGTGTGTAAATAGAAATAGGACCTTAAGAAGAGGTCAATAGGAGGGATGTGTAAAAGAAAGGGTAATGAAATATATGTGACAGGAGGGTGGAAGAGAGGGAGAAGGAGAGTGTCAACAAAAGAAGGAAAGAGAAAGGGGAAGAAAATGGGAGAGAAGGGTGAATAAGAAAAATACTATGAAAATGTCACAATGAAACCCATTATCTTATATGCTAACTTAAAAATACTAATAATTCTTTTGCTATACTAATAGAGTGAATGAGCTAGATGATCTTTGATAGATAGAAGGGTTTCAGATTTAAAATTTTAAGGCTGTAATCACCAAGCTTGATGGAAGAAGTTGCCTGAAGATAGACTCATGCAGTGAGCAGATATAAAATAGCTGCATGAGGTCCAGTTGA
This sequence comes from Zapus hudsonius, assembly GCA_004024765.1. Lineage (NCBI taxonomy): Eukaryota > Metazoa > Chordata > Mammalia > Rodentia > Dipodidae > Zapus > Zapus hudsonius. The sequence goes on along the minus strand of PVHP010001533.1, from coordinate 67,342 downwards.
ACACACATTTATAAAATGGAAGAGGACTTCTTCAGAATGTCTGTAGGAAAGCAGTAAGTCAGAAGCCAGGCGTCAGACTCACCAAGGAAGAATGAAGAGCATCAACCTTCAGTGTAGGTGGGAAGATGACTAGGGGAGCCAAGAACACCAGAAGTCAGGAGGATTTCTCTGGAGAGCCTGGTGGAAAAGCAGCTGTGGCAGGAGCTAGGAAAGTGCTCGTCCTACTCAGGCTCCCAGTGCTGATGGCCACAGATCTACAACTGGATGAGACTGTGGGCAGAAGTACAGGAGTGAGAGACCTGTTTAAAGAATGAGCGCAGTGGAAAATAAGGTTTATTTACACAGCACACAGAATGGTAGGCTAGAGGGATGTGCTAATTACAGAAGGGAGCAAGACTGAACAAGCCAAATTTAGTTAATGGAGAAGCTTATAGAATCCTCCAGCCCCAAGGTTTCAACTGGATATTGGTATAATGAAGAATGTCTCAGCAAATCTCCATCCCCTGGTGGCTGGCTTGCGCTGTTGGTAGATTCAGTAATGTATGTTAATGGCTTTTGTTATATAATCCACAATTTATCAAGTGCCCTGAGGTTTGAGAATCTATATATTAAAGAGGCTTGTAGAAGCTAAGGGAAAGAGTCTAAGTGAAAAAATAAAAACGAACCTGGCAATATGAGTTTGGATGGTTGGTTCACAGTTGTATCATACTTGGACTTGATCGTTTGTGTGACTGACTGCTGGTGCTCAGCCAGGTTTCTTTCTCTCTCAGTAGAGAGAAGGAAGAGGATTCTGGCTATGCTCTATCTCTCTTCCTTTATTCTTCCTGGAAAGACTTTGGGTGGCTATACTCAGTTTACCACAGCTTTGACCCTGAGATATCTAGAGTAATTACATATAATCTGGTGACATAAAGGGGGCTTTCTGCTATTTACTTTCCTTGTGTCTTGACCTACTATTATTTTTGGGTTTCCTTATTTATTTTGGTCTTTTTATGGTTTGTTAGGATTTTTACTTTAAAGGACTGTTTGGTCAATCTTTCATAATCTGAGTAAGACAGAGTGTTTCATTATACTGAGGAAGGATGGGATGAGAGGTGAGGTTAGAGATTTGTGCAGGAACCAGAGCATGAAGCATTTGTGTGTCATGTTAAGGAGCTGTTCTTTGGGTCGAGGGGTTCTATTTCAGGATTTGAGCTTGGGTGGGCTTCAGATCAGATTTTATCAGGAAGCTTTCTCTAGAAGCATGAAGATAATACAAATTATCATTGTTACCTAGTGACTCTCAGTTCCTTTTCGTCATTATTTACATGACTAGGATCTCTTTTCCTTTTGGATTAGTGTGGCAGTGCCTGTCTAGCTCAACCTTCTTAAGGACAGAAATCAAATGGACATAGGGCAAGCGTAAATGACATAAATCACAGCAAGGACGAAAAGTAGTCAAACCTTTGTATCTTGTTTCAGACACAGAATGTGCCTGAATGTGAGACCAGAGGAAAATCTAGGAATAATCATGATATATTACAGATGATGGTAAAACAATAATACTTAAAGATTGGCATCATTCAAGTATACACGATTCTCATGGGAGTTGGTGTTAAATTTCAGAAAGATTAACAGTAAAATATGATTGAGATACATTCATATTTCTGGGTATAGGACTTAAAGAAAACAAAGAGAAAAGTTCTTTTTTGAAGAGTCTTTTGGATTCAGCTAGAGCAAGCTGAGTATTCAGGGTGGAAGGAGAAAGCGTCCCAAGCACTAACAGAACTATCTGTCCCTCAGCCACCACCACCTACTAATGTGTCTTGACTTCCTTATCAGGACAGATGGCAGGATAGAAACACACTGGGTCTGTTCAATGCTGCTGTTCCCTGATAAGGTTTAATTGGGGGAGGAACAAGGAAATTTCTAAAACCAATCACTGTCCATATGTACTGTTCACATGGCACTGGAAGTTATTTTTCTGACTATATTTCTTAAAACCATGGACAGCTAGTTCTCATATATGTTATGTAGCTATGCTTAATCATGCAACTATGTTTAATATATTTTATATTAAACATATATTTTACATTTTATTAAACTATGTTTAATATATAATTATGCAGCTATGTTTAATAGTGAACTGATTTACTTTAAAAAATTTCCGCCATCATTATGAAGGTCAAAAAGGGAACAACAGACTGGGCACAGTTCCTAAGTTCAAATAGATGTTAGACTTTATGTGCTATGTAAATGAGACATCTCTACTATGTCTCATTTACATAGCACATAAAGTAGACTCTCAGGCTCAGGGGCAATGTGGAAGACAGAAGAGCCATAGATAGAGAGGGGTGCTTTTAGATATAGAGTGGCCATGAGCTTCATGACCTCACAGAGGCTGATGCTACCTAGATAAGACCTGCATGATAGCAAGGAAAAAATGATGCACATCAAAATGGAGTGGGGACTAGGTGAAAAGAAGGGATTCAATGTAGAGGTTACAGGGGAGGTGACCAAGAGAGCAGGTGGAGGGAGGGGATTATGATAGATAGAGCTTGTCAATAAAAAGTTCACAAGGGACATTATAGGTTAGGAAGAGGAAAAATTCCTAAACCTTTCTGATTAACCTTGATTAGCTGTCCAATATCAAGAGCTCTCTGTGGGCTTAGCACCACTTAAATCTGTGTATAAGGCTTTTGTTCACAAGATGTTTGGTGACCAGTTGCTAAGGAAAATAGTGCCACACACTGAGACACAAGACACTGTTTTATGAAACCCAGCAGAATGCTAGCAACGCAAGAAGCATTCAGAAGGATTTCAACAAGAACATGCATAGTTGTTGGAAAGCACTGACTTTGAGGGGGGAGAATGTGGAGAAGTGGAAGGCTGTTAGGGAGGAAACACATCTGTGGAAGGGATGAGTGTCGGCTTTTCTGCAGGGTAAGGGGACTAATAGATCAAGTATTGGTTGCAAATATTTAAAAGTAACTCAGGAAAGTGCTGCTTGTGCTATAACCCTCCTCATAAAACTTCATGTCTAAAAAGGCGGTTTGCTTCAGCTGCCTCTCCTTGAGCCAGCCTGCACCCCATATTCCTGTTTCCCCTTCCTCTGTTCCCTTGTCTGCAATGTGAAGTGTCTCCTTTACTACCCACTTCTGCTTCCATCACACTATGCCCAAGTGCGGGATCAAGCAAGCATGGACTGAATTTTCTGAAACCATGTGTCAAAAGAAATAACTCCTGTCTTGAGTTTTCATGTCAGTGAGTTTGTGCTGGAGATGAGGAAAGTAACCAAAAGTAACCCTTGCTTTTTAGATGAAGACAATGAGGACTTAGACAGGGAATGCCTGACTTGCCTATGATTCCGTGGCTCACTAATGGCACAGGCAACATTTCCACCCAGGCCAACTTGCCAGAGCTTGTGCTCTTGGCCATATGGGATCCAGAGGAAGATGCTGGGGGGAGAACTCTAGAAAATGAGTTTGCATCAGGAGAGCAGGTTCACAAGGCAAGTTTAGAAATGGAAAGAAATAAGGACCCTAAAAGGAGAGGAGATAAGATGGCTGAAGTGGGTTTAAATATCTCCAAGAAGTATGCCAAATAGTTTGGAGGGAGAAAGAAAGAGTTCTTGAAAACCCAGTAGACGGTCAAAATTGAGAATGGAGAGTCCCTGACTGTGTCCCCCTTCCCCCTGCCTGCTCACATGGGAATGAGGTCTATCCTTCAAACAGCTCCATGGAAGGCTGTGCCTCAATTAGTGAATGGAGCTTTTAAAGAATATTAGTATAAAAAGGAAGAAGTATCCTAACACAAGAGCACACCATTTGTCCATCATCAGGCTTTATCTCCTCTATAAAACCTTTTTGAACTGTACTGGGCTTTCAATTATAATTCCCTAATACATTCATGCTTTATTATTATTATTATTATTATTATTATTATTATTATTATTATTTTAGCACATCCATTCTGAGCTCCTAGACTGCAAGGTCTTTGACGACAAGAACTGTTACTAGGGAAACGCACACAGATATTATGCATGGTATCTGATAATAAACACACACATACATATATACATATATATATACTGTATGTCTATCTCTCACAGAATTATGCATATACACATTCTCCATACACATAGCACAGTTCATTTCCCACATAAGTCACTCAGTTAAGTTTCAAAGCATGGGAGACAGAAGAAACATCTTGAAGGAAAAATCAGGAGGTCTTCACAGGCAATAAAGGAGCAAGAGTGAGTCAAGAATGCCTTCAAGTTTCAGGTGGTCTGCATGAAGGGATTTCATTTGACTTCTAGAATTTTCCTCTCTATGTTCTTTCCCTTCTCTCTTAGTTTCTTCTATCCCCAGCCCCCTCCTCAGAGCTCCTCAGAGTTCAGGAGCAAGAGTGCCCAAAATGCAGTGTTTTACTTCCTTTCTTCTTGCTAAACTTAACATTCCATGATCATGCCATGCCAGAGAGAAAATGAAGAAATAAGGAGTTCTTTTTTTTAAATGTAGCAAATTTATTATATGTGTCTCTCTGATGAAATGTAAATCTTTTAAATGGCAAGTCAGGATGAAAGTTGGGTTATCTCACACATGTGTAGAATTAATAACGAAGTGTCTCTCAGCATTTCAGATAAGAGAAAGTAGTCATTTGAAACAGAATCACTTTGTGTGAATGGGAAAGTGGTTTGATTCTTTTTCTTTTCAGTTCTTCTTTACAGAATGAGAAATTCCATCAGAAGGGCCTCGGTGGGAATGTAAGAGGTGTTCATAGTGGAGGCAATCCTTTTACCTTACCTTCCCCCAGGGAGAGGGAATGTGAGCAGGGAGAGAGTGAAACAGCCTGTGTAAGAGATTGCCTATGTATTGGGATTCTATAAAACTATATGTTTTACAGAGAAGTACAGCACAGGCTGAACAGGGCAAGTAAGTGGAAGGAACATTAGTGTTTAGCTGGTTAAGGCAGGGTTTTTGCTTCTACCACTTTACTAAGGGTAAGTTTCTTAACTGGAGTCACAGTTTCATGTAATTAAAAAATATGTATGTTGTTATGATGTTGAGACATTTCAAAGTGACAGTGAAAGCGAGGTGCCCATCAAAATGCTAGACGTATAGGGACACTCAAATGCTTGGCAGCATGCAGACTCAAGTGCTCAGTTGATGTCTTACTGGAGGCCAGGCAGGATTGTAGGAGGGCTGAAGTAGAATAGGTGGTTAAAATGGGAACTTTTGTGTGAGCAGTTTAAAAGAGTTAGCTTGCAAAGCACAAGGAGGCATCATTTAGGAAGTGCAGACAGGAAGTGCTGCTATTTTATCGACCCCCTCCATCATGATGCCAGTGCAGAGTGTGCTATAAATTTGTAGCACTCATTTTCCCTGGGATTACCCACATTGTGCAAACTAATAACCTAATTATTAGAGGAAGTGAGATGTGTATGAGATATGCTTGTTGCTATTTTTGTTATATGCAGAGAGGTGGGATATTTTTATGTTTATGACAAACAGGGAGTATTGGATGTTTGAAGAGAGATGGAGATTAAATCAAGAACACAAAGGTGTCTCTCTTATCTATGTCCACATATTATAGAAAAAAGTAACATCCCGCCAGTTTTCTGACTATGATTAAAGGTGAGGTTGAAGAAAAGAACATACAAATTAAATGGTGGGAAAGAGGAGATTTTCTACCTTATTGGAATGTCATAAAAATCAGTCATCCAATTACTTTATTTTAAAATAGCATTATCTTATTAAATTACTTATAAGTATCCAGCTCCATTCTAAGAACTTTACATGGATTATCCAAATTAATTTTCATAACTACATGAATAATCTTCTCCAAAAGTATGCCTTCCTTTGAAGATAAGGATGTGTAGGTGCATGGTTTCCTCTGACTTCTCTGTTCTGCCTCCCAGCAAAGAGGGAATTTTAAGGGCAGATTCAAGGACGCAATTGACAACCAAAGTCTCTCTCCCAGGAGATTATTTCTAGCTAAATGTGACATGCTTCTTAAAGAATGTGTATTTTGGGCTGGAGAGATTGCTCAGTGGTTGAGCCACTTGCCTGCAAAGCAGAAGGGCCCAAGTTCAATTCCACAGTACCCACATAAGGGTGTGGTGCAACCATCTGGAATTCGTTTGCAATGGCTAGCAGCCCTGGTGTGCCTATTCATATTCTCTCTCTCTCTCTCTCTCTCTCTCTCTCTCTCTCTCTCTCGCTTTCTCTCAAATAAAATAAAATAAAATTACTGAAAAAGAATATAGATTTTGGGGACTCTATAGATCTTCAGGAAAAGGGTTCTCTTCAATACCTTCTGAAGGCAGGTGTCTCAGTTGCTAAATTGTTCACATCTTGTGCTAGACAATGCTTAAGATTAGTGGTCTGTTCTGGATGTTGAAGATGTTTAACAGCATCTTTGGTCTCTGCTCAATAGATGCCAGGGTCTCACACAGCTGTGACACCTGGAAATGTCTCCAGACATTGCCAAGATGTGCTCTGATAGAATCCTTCCTGGTGGAGAGCCACTGCTGCTTCCACCATGGCCGTGGTGGCCTGTGGGTCTGGAGCGTGGATCAGGAAACATCAGAGGGCTTGTCAAGAAGCCTGTTGCTTACTGATGTCTATGTGCTTCTTAGAAAAAAATGGCCACAAATACAACCAGGAGAAATGCAGAATTGATCACAAGAGATTTTAGGAATGGGAAACTGTAGGAATGAGAGACAATTTTCATGAGTTCTGTGATAGTTGTCAATGAAGTGAAATGACAGGAAATGGCTATTGTAGCAAGAACAAAGGAGAAAGCACCTGTTACACTATGTATTATGGCCAGGCAGTGTTTCAGGGTTTGTTTAGCTGAGTGTTCAATTTCCAGTGTGCCCAATGTAGTGTTTGGAGCTCACATTCTAGATTAACAAGTAGTGGTGCAGTGGTGATTTTATCTCATGTTACAAATGTTTGGAGACTGGTTTACGAAAATTCAACATTTGTGGATTCTATTCTGGACTTATTCAGACGTGAGCTTGAACCCTGCAACTATGCTGATAGTCGGAGGTACATGCTTCTGGGTGGGAAGCAAAGGCTGAGCTTGGCTTCTTGGGAGGAAGACGTTTTGCCATCCTGTTTCCACCTTTGAAGGGGGATATCTTTGAAGTCTCATATGAAGTATTTATTTGAAATCCCTGTTTTCCTCTAACTTTTATATATGGTCTTCCTAGTTACAAGGGATGATGAGAATTAGTCTTCATTCTAAAAGGTCATATGTATGACAGGCTAAAAATGGGAGACTTTTGCTAAAGATATTTATTAAAACATTACTAGAATAGTATCAGTGTTTACTGAACCATAAAGTGTGCCACAGGCAGGGAAAAGCAACTGTGTGTTGTGACTGTTCTTCTAATTCCTATTTTAAAGGTGAGGAAATGGAATATGGAAGAACTGAGCACTTGCTCATTCTTTCATAGTGAATATTAGAGCTAAAATATTGAATAGATTCTATATGCTGCTACAAGCATTTTCTATGGGATAATATCATTATAGTACCTCAATTTTCCCAGTTTATATATTATAGTTTATATTTTTTTATATTTACATAGAAAATATACCTGGCTCTGATTGATACTAGGAATGTCAGCAGTTCTTGATCCTTCAGTTTATTAGATTTTTTTGCCATTCTGCATCTTAAATTGTAAACCTCTTTTGTTTTCTTAGTTCTGAGTGCGAAACAGAAAAGTCACCATAATGTGGGACATCCACAGAAAGTAAATTTGGCAATATTTTGAATTTATAGTGCCCAATAATCCAGAGGATTATTACAGATATAGAAAATTTGGGAGTCACAGTGATTCTATTAGACCGTGATTTTTAGAAAATCCGTTTTGGATTTATACAAATACACAAGTCTCTCACCATGATAGCTAGTTCATGAATCAAGTAGAAATATATCTGGGTAAATTTATTTATCATAATGAGATGACACAGTCAAACAATAGCTTTTCAGAAGTCTGAGAGCAATGTCTGTCTAATAAGAGGAGGGATGATAACAAGGCTTTCATAGCTGTGGGTGTTGCTGGGGGTGATCATCTGGTCATTCTAGAGCCTTGACTCCCAATATAACTGAGACAGAATATAAACAAAGCAGGCATGTGTTAGGAGATGGCAGATAGAATCTCTTTCTCCAAGTCTCCACCTTTTAAATAATAAGTAATCTAACAGCACACTTGTCTCTTTAGGGAGGTCTTTTCTTCCTAAGCAGGTTTGGGATTGTAGGTAAGCAGAAATCAGTCATATTGTCCTATATGTTTGTCGACTTATCTTATTGTTAGATAACAGTTTGGAGAGAAAAGAAAAGTTGGGGGTGGAGAGAGATTGAGATTAATTTTTTAATCAGAAAACCTCCCTGCCATGCAAAAAAATCTAGTAAAATTTCAATAATTATATAAGCCTTTTTATTCTTGGAAATAGTTGCATGAATGTTATAACATCAAAAATTTATTTTATATTTGTTTTTACTGAAAATATGTAAATCTCAACCATATCAACAAAATGACTCTGACAAAATTAGAAGAGGATTCTGTAATAACCATCTTGAGATACTCCACTAATTAACCCTAATTAAAGTCATTGCTTCACCCACCTTTCCCCAAAGACATGGCAGTAGAAGGGGGGCCATTTGGGAAGAGGGAGGGACTGTAGGAGTTGGAGACTGGGAGGGGACAAGAGAAGGTAATGGGTATTGAATATGATCAAAGCACATTATATACAAACATAGTGAATATATACTATTAAATGTTAAAAATGTTAGATGAAATATGATATGCTCAATAGAAAAATAATAAATGCTATTATGAAAATTAGGCTAAATTTTTCCAATTTTAAACCTTTCTGAAGAATGGATGACAGAATTCCACTGAAGGGCTCCGGGCTGGCGATTATGGACAATTGCAGGAGTTGGTGGAAAAGCATGGTTTGACTTCTGCAAATCATGGGATTATAAATTAGCATCAATGGCAAAATCAAAGGATCACTTAATGGTGATCATGAATCCAGGAGGATTTGGGATGCAAGGATCATTTGCCTCCTCAGTAATATCCTGTTTTCAGTAGGATTCACTGTACTTGTATGAGGACAGATGTATGATAATGCAGGAATAGGTAGAGCAAGCGCGCAGTTCTCTCTGACGTCATATGGAAGAGCAAGTCAGTCCTAACTCAGGCTAAAAGATTCAAAAAGAGACAACAAAACTCTAACAGTTGTGAATTTTTTTTGGAGACTTTTTTTTCTCACTTATCCTTAAACTCATTAATTTGGCTAGAATAGCCTTCCGGTAAGCCCTTGGGATTCCCTGTGTCTGCCTCTCCAGCCCTGGGATTACAGGCTGGTACCTGGTCAAAGGTAGGAATCTGAACTCAGAGCCTCACACTTGTGCGGCAAGCACTTTAATTACAAAGCCATCTCCCAGCCTGGTGGGAGATCTGTGTTGATGGCGATGCAAAGTTTGTGTAAATGAACACAATCAAACAAGAGGAGAGATCAATTTCTCTAGTCACTTTACAAGCTCCTTTAGGCCTGAAACACTTTTTGCTCTTCAAGCATGGCTACACTCTCCACCCCCGAAATCTTGAGTTACTCCAAGATTTCCCTTTTGGTGCTCTCCCTCCCTCTGTGATGGCTGTTCTTGTCATTCAGTCCAGTTAGACTTGCCATCTTAGTGCTGGAAACGGCTCCATCCTTTTGGATTTATTATTAGGGAGAGTCACTAGTTCAAAGACAGACCTTACGGTGCTCCACTGTTTCTGTCAGCCATTTTGCTCTTCATCTGACTCAGGAGGAGAGTTTGTTTTGCTGACCACCATCCTAAGGAAACTCTTTTTAAAATTTTAATTGTGAGATTGGAAAATTTAAGAATACAGAGGATTTAGATATATCTGTTTAATGGGATTGTTTTCCATGTCTATAATTTCTCTTAAAACAAACTACAAGATGGTGTTCATTAATTCTTCCATCAGTTTTTGATTCCATGTAAGAAAGTAATTATAGACCAGGCAAGATATCTCTGTATATCACAGGCAACTAAATGCCTTTTGAAAATTTGCACAATACATTGTTTAGTCAAGGAAGGCAGGAACCATTTTATGACACAAAAATCCCACTATTTAATTATGTAGACTTTTGCTCTAGTTTATTATTTATTTTAGCGTTATATTAAGTGAGTTGGCAACAGTTATAAGTGGACATGGCTGTGTATAGTTCAGCCACAGCCAGAAAGAAAGTGAGCTTTCTTCTCTATGTAGTGATCATGATTTCACTCATCCTGTCACGCAATAATGTTCACTCAACAAATATTTACATATAATTTCATGTGTTCCTGGCAGTATTATAGGCATTAAGGAAAATATAAAGCCTTCATTCTATCCCTGTATCTTTAAAAACTTGAATTATACAACATATTAGATGACTGTATTAGTTAACTTTTCTCATTGCTTTGAAAATATGCCTGACCACCAAAAAAAAAAACAACTTAAGGAAGAAAGGGGTTATTTAGGTTCACGTTTTGCTGCTACAGTCCATCCTGTTTGAGAAGTCATGGTGGCAGGAATGCCATATTGGACTGCCTTAAGGAAGCAGTGAGTGATGAATGCTGATGCTAAATTAGCGTTCTCCTGTTAATTTAGTCTGGTCTCCCAGCCCATGGAATGGTGCTGCCCACAATTAAGGTGGATTTTTCTACCTCAGTTAACCTAACCTAGAAACTATAACCTAATGTAGAAACTCCCTAACAGACATCTGAGGAATGTGTCTCTTATATGACTGGGGATTCTAGATCTAATTAAGTGGCAAAGGAGATTAGCCATCACAGTGGTGATGTGTGTTAAGGAGACTAGCCAAGAAGAGAGAGTGGTGCAATTTATGATAGGCTGATTAGGAAATACTTCTCTCAAAATGAGTGTTGGAGCAAGGCTGGAGCTGAGAGAGCAAGCCTTGGGTTATCTGGGGTCAGAGATTTCCAGCTAGAGGGACTAGCGGATGCCAAGGTGTCAGGGTAGGAGAGGGACTGGTGTTGCAAGAAGCTTTGATGTGAAGAGGAGAGCAGAAGATAATGGAGTCAAATGTGTGCAAGTGTAAGAGCCTGCCATGTAGGAGAGACCCTAGAGGTGATTACCGGGGTATTTTGTTTTCAGTCTGAGTCCTATGAGAAGCCTTGAAAAGATTCATGCTGGGATTTGAAAAGGGCCCCCTTGTTTTCTGATTGGGAACATACCGTAGAGAGGTAGAGAGATAAGGGTTAAAGGCATGAGGCAAGCTAAGTGGTCACTGAGGAATGTAGGTTGTGATGCACATAGAAGTAGTTGGAAATGGAATACAGTTTGAAGGTGGAGGTGCTGCGATTCGTGAAATATTGGTTATAAGCTTGTAAATAATGAGAGGACTTGAAGAATTCTCTCAATTTGTTTTATGCTGATATGGTATCTACAATTGTAAGGTTATACCAGGAACAGTTATTCATTGCTGTCAGAGAGAACAGTTCTAAATTAAATCAGCTAAAGTAGAAATTGAAATATTTCTATTGTTTAAATGGATAATACTAACGGCATTCAACAAGGTAATTAATGGAGCTTTTGAGATTAAATTTAAAAGTTACACATGTTGTGTGCATCTAAGAGGCATAGTTCTTACTAAAAAATATGAGTTTTGCGGAGGGTTAAGGTACACTTTCTGTCCCCCCCCCCCAGTCACTTCCATCTTTTATGGTGAGAACCATTTGGGGTTCAACCAATGCCTCCCTGAAATCTTCAGCAGGATCTAGGCTGATTCTTCCTACAGACCAACGTGGTATTTGTGCCGTTATGGAGGAAAGACTAGGGGAGAATTCAAATTAACTCCTCAGAGCAAGGCAACTCTGACTCCTGCTTTTGATGGTGGTAAAAGTATATCCATTTCTTCTACAGTCCCCTAGACTGTTGGTACTTCATGAACCTGTTGCTGAGTATAAGTACAAATTGTCTGTGACCCAATATTTGCCAATAACTTCTTCAGATAATTGATGTCTGTGAGAAACCATTTAATGGGCTTTGGGACGATCTACTCCTTCAGGTAAGTAGCATAGAGGCAGGATGCTGAAGACTGACAGGCTGGTTCTGCTGCATGTTAGCTGCATTACTTAACCACGTGAAGCAGGTAATCTCATTTCATCTGAGAAGCTTTTATTATGCCTGCTAGATGAAAGGAGATTTTATAGATAAAACACCTGGTATGTGGAAGATGATTTTTCTTCAGCACTTATCTATTCCTGCAGTGTGCTATATCATTAGAAAATAGCCAGCCCAATCCAGGTTATATCAGCAGATATAGAAATTCTTTCCCTGGGTAATAATTGTTATGCACTCAATTTTTAAAATATAAGGTGACACATGAAATAGCCAATTAAATATGATGTCTTATATGTTTCAAAGCTGTTATGTAACGTAAGATCTCATCTGTAAAACCTAGGTGGACATATTCCTCATTGAACTACTGTGCCAAGAAGACTTTTTTTTGTAATCAGTGTTATTTCCTTTCAGACTGGGTTGTAAGGAAACTCACATTTCACTTTATTGTCTAGATGCATAATTAATTTTATTTTACCTTTTGGTAATATCAGTATACTCCCTTTTACTTAATTTCTTTGTTCTCTTTAATGCTAGAATTCTTGTCATATTGAGTTTATTTTTTAATCAACTTTACTGAGGTATAATTTATGTGCAGTAAATGGTGCCCTTTGAAAGTGCACAATTCATTAGGTTTTGGCAAAGGTTAAACCACCACAATAATTAAGACAGAGAATACTTCCATCACCCCATATCCTTTCTCTCTCTCTAGTCTCAAGCAACTACTCCACTGAGTTTAATTTTGTAAGCTTTTGAAAGTCATTCTTTAGGTAGAATACTAATAGTCCCGTTTGAGAGATAAAGAGGAAGAGTCAAGAGCTACTCTTAGAATATTTGTGTAGAAGACAGGTAAATAAATTAAGAGGGGGTATTTTTGAGGCTAACAAATATTTTGGTATGTATGTATGGTGATAGAAAAAAGCAGGGGGAAAGGAGATTTGAAAGACAGATGACAGACAATCAGGAGGTGAGAGGACCTTCAGAAGCTCGACTCAAAACCTGGAGGTGAGTCGATTCAAGAGGAGGAAAATAAGTCTATTATTGTTCTTGGAAAAAGAGGTAAAGAGTTCATATTTGAGAGCTCACTTTCCTCAGTCAGATGCAAGCCAAGTTCACCTGTTGAGAGTTATGGAGAAATGAACAGGGGCCTGAAGAGAACGGGAAATGAATGAGGGAGACTTCGGGCAAAGAGAGCGGGAGCTGCCCAGCAGATGAGGAGTATGGAGTAGCATCAGTGTTCCAGTTGACACTGAGAGAGAGGAGCCCACAATGGAACCGATCACATGCCACCTTCCCTCTCCCTCAGATGCTCACTGTGGCCATGATGGAGCCATAATAGAAGTAGAAGACCAAACTTATCAAATTTGGGGAGAAGCTGCAAAGAGGGAACAGACGACGAACAGAAAAGTTGAGAGGTCAGAAGTCAATCATAGACTTATCAACATGTCACAGCTAAAAGGAGGAGGAAACTGGACTGAGGAGTGGGGGTAAAGGACACTGCACTTGTGTTAGAACATCTGAGGTATACTGAAGAAAAAGCGAGTGATGGGGCTGGAGAGATGGCTCAGCAGTTAAGTCGCTTGCCTGCAAAGCCTAGCAACCTAGGTTCAATTTCCCAGTATCAACATAAGCCAGATGCACAGAATGGCACATGCATCTGGAGTTTGTTTGCAGTGGCTGGAAGCTCTGGTGTGCCTATTCTTTCTCTCTCCCTCCTTGCAAATTAATATATATATATATATATATATATATATATATATATATATATATATATATATATGAAAAACAAGTGAAACATATCATTCTACTTTGTTTTTGGTCACAGAATTATTAAGGTCAATGATGAGTGTGTGTATTGGATAGAATTGGTCTTGTGCTGACACATGAAATCTCGTGGTGGACTACGAAGATCTACTGCTTGCATTTGTATTCTGTCTCCTCAGTTTCTAACTCTAGGTGCCTTAGGATATGTTACTTAATTAAGCCTTTGGGTCTCAGTCACCTCACTTGTTAAAGAAAGACAATAATACTTTCTACTTTATTAGGCAGTTGTGAAAATTAAGTGTTTTAATACATGTTGGTAGCTAAGTCTAATCATTATTCTTGGGAGGCTTAAAGCCCCAATTAAAGTTTCATGTACTATTTTAGAACCTATGTCTGTGACTATCAGCAAACCATTTATTCCTTACCTTATTTGTAAAATAGTTTTGATAGCTATTTGTTTATGTGTGTGTCTACAGTATGTTGGGTGTGTGTGCATGTCATATGCACACATGTGTACAGCTTGTGTGTTTGTGGAGAGCAGAGAACATTGATTGTCCCCCTTCATCACTCATTACATGTTTCCTTGAGGTGGGGTCTCACTGATTTTGGAGGTTGACATTTTCATGAGCCCCAATGATCCTGTGCTCTCTACTCCCCATTGGATTAATTTATAGGTGTCTGTTGATATGCTGTTACATAGATGCTGGGGAATTGAACTCAGGTGGTCTTAAGCAGTCTCAGACCTTCATGCTTGCACAGGAAATTCTCTTAACTACTGGGGTATCGCTCTTTGCCCAAAGCTTTAGTAACTTTCAATGCATACATTCTAATGATAGGTTGAAGGGGATAATGTACACAAAAGTGCTCTGTAACTCTGAAAGTCCATATTCCTGCCAAAATATTGTATCAATTATTGTATCAGTTACCTTCACATTGCAGGAACACAATAACCAACCAGAAGCAGCTTATGGAAGGAAAGGGTTTATTTCCAGCTTATAGTTTCAAGGGGGAACTTTTATCATGGTGAGGAAAGCATGGAATGAGCCAACAGCTGGGCATCACATCTTCTCACATCAGCATGGAGGAAGCAGCAGCAAGAGTGGGGCCTGGGTGTAATACCCTAAGTCCTGCCACAAGTAACACACTTCCTTCAGCAAGGCTTTACCTCCCAAAGGCCTCAAAAGCTGGAGATTAAGTATGAGAGTATCAGGGACATTTCACTTTGAAACCAACTCAATTACATTCACCTTACATAGAAATTATATAAATATGAATTCAGAAATATTATATGAAATATTGACATATATGTAGATCAACACTGGGAACTGGAAATGTATTGAGGTTTTTTTTATTATGATAAATCTGATTAGATATTTGTGTGAGTGTATTTTCATCCTGAAGTTCTTAAGAAAAACTATACTGGCAAGAAGGCAAGAACTAGTTTAAACTAATTCAAATTAAGTTTTTGCTCTTCCTCATGGATCTCATTTCCTTCCTTTGACTTAGCACGTGAAGTTGAAATTTGACTGTTGCTAATCCATACCAATTTCAGTTGACACTGACCTTGAATGGTATTGAGTCCAAGAATTTATTTATGTACTGAATGTTACAAGCTCTTTTTAAAGATTTGCCACAACATTGCATTTTAGCTTCATGGGACATTAGTGTAGAAAAACTTACAGAATTTGTTATCATTATGGGCCCATCTACTTCCTTTTACCTTTTAAAATTCATTTGTTTTTCTTATTAACATCAAATTATTGATGTATAAGTCTTACATAGTGTTAGACACTCTTTTTAGGCATATAGTTTTATGGAGTTGACAGGTTGCATGTGTAGTGATAAAACACTATCACAATCAAGACAGAACATTTCCGTCCCAGCCAATTGTTTCTTCAAGCCTCTTAGTGGTCAGTCCCTTCTTCTGACCCCGTCAGCTCTTAGCAACCACTTGTATGTATCTTCTGCGGGATGTCATCTATGGCCCTTAGCTAATTTTTTTAAAAAACAAGTTCTGGAAACACATTACTAGGCCTCATCACTAATTACAACAGATTTATTCACCACCTATGCATGTGTGAATGTGTCTGTATTTGTGATTGGCCATGGGCAATTGAATGAAGATGCTGCTAATGAATCCACAGATGCCAGTTTCATTCATAACTTAAAATGCTTAGGGCTAGTGCTGGAATCTTTCTAGATGGAATCAGCATGTCAACATTGCTCAAATTCCAGCCAAAGGAAGAGATTGTCTTTCTCAGTTGCTACTTGGTAAATATTGCTGACTGTTCATCATATAAATGGTACTTTAATGGGACACTAACTAAATAATTTTACCAACTTCCAGGGAGAAAGTCTGTGTGATAAGAATAGTGATAATACAAAAAACATGAATCCTATTTCATCTATTATACTTTTCAATTTGAAATGCAATAGTTGAGTCAGTATAATTTGGTGGATGTTGAGTAATACAGAAACAGTAGGAAACAAAATTGTCTACTGGAGGGACAATGTAAGTTCTTCCAATAACATGGATGCAAATGAAACTCATTATTTAACTATTGTTTGTGATGGCTTCAAACCACTTGTTACCTTCCTTTCAGAAAAAAAATCTTTTCTTTCAATTCTATTTTTTATTTTCTTAATTAGGACTGTTTATAGATTTGTTTTGTAGCATTAACATAGGGACATAGATGGAGATGCCTGTTAACTAACATCTGTTGAGTTCCTGCTCTATATGAGAAAAATATTTTAAACACATTTCCCTGAGCCGTCATAAAAATCCCAAGAAGCAGGCATTGTTATCACCATTACTGAAAGGTAGCTCACTCAGGGTCACACAGCTGGTAGGGTCAAGTCTACCCACTAAGGCTATTGTCACCTCATCTTGCTGATGGCCTACGTTGCTGCTTTTTGCTGTGTTACAGCTTTGTGGTGTCATCTCTGACCCTCCATTTATCTTCTGACTAAATGTATTGATACAACTCAACTTTATGATTATGTACAGCAAATAACAGGAATTGCTTTTTATTTTCTATATTTAGGATGTAAGAACAATTTATAATACACATGGTGACCTTTAGGTCAGACATTTCCTGTAAAGTAATGACCAACCCTTCTTCAGACTGCTATTAATTACGGTCCAAGAGCACTCAGCCATTGTTTTAAAAATGATAAAAAATAATAAATAACACAACAAATGATACTTTGGTTATTATGTAACAGTGTGGTGGGTGTTAAAAAGATAATTGTTAGCCTACAAGTATTTCCCGTTACTCCACTCAGATAAGATGAACACATTTTCCGGTAGGTCACAACGTTACCAGATTTCATTCGGCTGTATTATCCTCTCAAACCTTAATAAAATTTCATGAAGGTTATAATTCTCTGAATTTCTAAGGTTATGCCACTTAAAAATGAAGTAAAAATCAGCTTCTAGATGATGAAAAAATATTTGGTTCAGGAACTTTACAAGTAATAAAGAAGTGACCTATCTTTACTGTTATTCCTTTGCCTCCCTCTTCATTTCTGCCTGGTTATCAACATACACAAAGAACCTTGTGTATCTTGAAGCAAATCTTCTCTTAACATAGTTTGATCTGTAAAAGAAATCTCCCTTTCTACCCTCCTTCCGTCCCTTCCTTGTTCTTATCCATCCGCACAGATATTTTCTCATTGCTTTGACCATGGTTTTTCTCTTGCACTAAAAGCCCTCCTGTCTTTGATTAGGTTAGAAATATTAAAATTTCTTCTAGTTATTATGCTTGTTATTTCATTAGTGGACAATATTTATAGTTTTAAATAACTTGGTCAGAGAGCTACATTAACTTCTCTAGTCTTCTCCACAAAAGAAAATATTTGTTTATGTTTTAATGAACTATAGAGCATATAGTACTTTCAAAATATTGACTTAATTTTTTTTGCTAGGTTTTATTGGCAAAATAGAGTACCTGGTGCACTCTTGCTTTGATAGGCTTGAGATTGAACCCAGAGTGTTCCCCATACTAGGCAAGCATGATGGATCCAATGTTAACACATTATTAATGTTGGGGGTGGCACTCAAAGCCTAGTACATACTAGTGGTTTACTATGTATAGGCCTCTCCATTTTTGGAACAAAACATTAAATGCTCAGGTGAGTGTTTTTAAAAGGCTTTTTTAATAGAAGATATAATGAGGCATTATAAGATACAGTCCAGAATATATTTTTGTACTGAAATTAATTCCCCTTCAAAAGGGCATTATATTTCTTTGTTTGCCTATACTAAACTGTACAGTTTTATCACTGAAAAAATATTCTCCTAAAGCTGGAATGCCATTTTAGTTTTAGGGAAAGTGTAGCCGTGTTTAGAGGACATAATCCCCATGAAGCAGAGTGTATAGGCAAGTAGCTGGTCAATTCTCATGGTGTTTTCTGAGTCTTCTGGAGCTCTGTCCTGGAGAAGCTAGTCAAGCATATTTACCTAGAACTGAAATCTGGAGAAACTTTCTCCCATTGGGGAAGAGAGCAGATTTATTCCCTAGCCAGCGCAAAACTTCCTTGGGTTAGCAAAATATGCTTATGGCTCTACTATTAACTTTGGGGTTTCCCAAGCTTGGGATTTCTCAGCCCCATTTCATCATTCATTAGGGAGGATAGACAGGGAAGCCCTACACATATCAAACATCTGCTGTCTGCTTTTCTAGGGTTCATAAAAGTTCTTTTTCTCTTATTTGGAAGTCTCTTGTCTTTTGCCAGCCTCAATGAAACTGTCAAGGTATACTGTTAGCTTGCTTGTAAGATAAACTCTCAGGTTCTGCTCCACCCCTCCCTTTTCTTGGTGTGTGTGTTGTATGTGTGGTGTGGTGTGGTTTGGTGTGTATGGTGTGTGTGGTGTGTATGGTGTATGCACATATTTATGCTGATGCACATGCCCTCTGTCTGCATGTGTGGAGACCAGAAAAGACATGGGGTGTCCTGCTACATTGCTTATCCATGTATTTCCTTGAGATAGAGTCTCTCATGGACTCTGGAGCTTGTCATTTTCACAAGCCCCAGCAATTCCCTGCTCTCTGCTTCCCACAGGACTAGGGTTACAGATCTGCACAACCATTCCCAGCTGTTTACATGGATCCTTGGGAATCAAACACAGGTGGTCTCAGGCGCTCTCAGGCCATCATGCTTGCATGGGAGTGCTCTTACCTGCTGAGTCATCTCTCCAGCCCCTTCCCCAAATCTGTTTTATTACATGTGAATTTAATTGAATTCACCAGAGCACAAAGTCTTCCTTATCTTTCTAAAAGAGAAATAAAAACACCTTACAAATTGCAAACTTGCAATCTGTTCCTCTGAAATGCTGGTTGAATTTGCAAATTAAATGCACTGAAATATAACTGTTCAAATGTAATATTTGTCTTATAAAACATTATCTATTGTGGCAACATTTGTTATAAGCACAGTATATGAATAATGAAATTAATTTTATTTGCCTATAATTTCTACTATTTCAACTGATTTTCACTGAAGGAAAAAAATGGGTTTGGGCTTGATATAGGTACAACTTGTGATTATCAACCTGTTGGTCTTATGAAGTGTTGCAATGAAAGTTTGTATCTAATCATACCAAGTGCATAAAGAAAACTGAGCTCTAACAAGTAGAGATGCTTATTGACTGACTTTAGTGTTTCATTTTGGCATTATATTCTATTTTGCTAATAAAAGTGTTAAGAATTAATTCATGATTAAATGCTGGAAACTAGGAATTGAGATTTAGAAAAGTGTTATACTTTAAAAACCTTTCATGAACACTGCATTTAGAACTTCCAGTGGACAGTTAGGCGACAAGTTTGTGTTTGCTGAACCATGAATAGCCATTAATATAATTCATGATTTCCATGTAAATTTATTACAGTTACTTGATGCTGCCTGGTTAAAAGTCAATTATTTAGGCATGTCTCAGCATAACTTAAAGTAGAATAATTTCTTTTAGTTCCCTTAAAGAATTTTAACCCTTTGCTGTTTAAAAAATAAGGTTTTAAAATCACATTTTAAGAGTCTTTTATGTTAAAAAGGTTGATTTAGTTGAAGGTGTTAGCCACTTGCTTTGAGAACTTCCATTTGCGTAATTTATGTGAGGAAGATAAACTTTACCTTTGATTTTGGCAATGTTAGAAAGTATTTCATTTCAAAGTCATAGGTAAGGGTTGCTTTCTACTAATTTTTTGGAAGAAGGAGAAGGAGAAGCAGAATGAAAAGAAGCAGCAGCAGCACCAGAAGACGAAGAAGAAGAAGATGAAGATGAAGACACAGAAGAAGACGAAGAAGAAGAAGAAGAAGAAGAAGAAGAAGAAGAAGAAGAAGAAGAAGAAGAAGAAGAAGAAAAAGGAGCAACAACAATAACAACAACCAGAACCAACAGTTCTTAGCCAAGCTTTTCAAAGTGTTAATATTTTATGGAACAAGAAGTTTCAGTTTTGTGAAGTCCATAGCTACTTAAAATTGTTTCTGCAAACAGCCATCTGTGCCATAACTCAAGATTTCTTGCGCATTTAAATCAGCATCTCGAGCCTTATTTCAGTCTAAATAATACTTGAGGCTGTAATGTGCTAGAGCTGGAACGTGATGGTAGGCGCTCTCTGTACCTGAGCAGACCGCCTGCAAATCAAAGCCTCTCAGAAGCATACCTCCATAGGCGCTGGACCATGGCCAGGACTTCCCCTGGACAAGGCTGCCTGGGCCTGGCCTTCTTTTGCTTCAGCCTAGTATTTTGTAGGGGTGGGAGCTTGCTGTCCTCCTGGCCCAGCCTCACTTTGGCCAGCCTCTCTGTATGGAGGAGAGCTGGCAATGAAGCATTATTGCCATGTAGCCTGATTTTCTGCAACGTTCCCATTTAATAGGGTTACTTGAAATGGATGTGCAACATTTCCCCCCTTTATGTGTAATTTAGTGGGGAGGGGGAGGGCAACTAAATTTCATTTCAAACAGAAATATGTTTTGCCAGCTGCAGACCAAAGCTTGGCCCTGATTTGCAAATTTTCACAAATTCAAAGGATGTTCTGCCAGCAGTCAGTGTAATAGCTGGGAAATGGTCAAAGAGGCTTTGCACTGAATATATTCTATTCCCGCTTGCTCTAAATGCACAAATCTCAGGAACTTTTTCCTTGAGAAGACACTGATCTATTTACTTGGAATAGCATTATATACACATAAATCAAGAGCTCTGGCAAGAAAATCAGTACTTGCAGGTTTTAGTTCTGAGTCATGGATTTGGTAGATGACTTTGGGGTACTTACTTATGCTGCTGCATCCTTCTTATTTTAAAAAATGAGTGTCTTGCCCATGAGCAGGGATTACTGGAGCCTGGCAGCTTCCACAGGGTCTGGCTAATGCTTGCAGATACTTTAATAATCAACATTTTTTGCTGAAATATACATACAGAAATGTGCTCGTAGTATATGCTTATGTGTCCATGATTTTTGTAAATTGAAAATACTCAGAATGCTAGATGAATAAACTGAGCATCACCAGTGACCACCAAGGCCCTCAAAGGCCCTCTCTGTCACTAACTCCACACTCCTTTCCAAAGAAAGTGCTCTCTTGTTCGAACAGTAGAAATGAGATTTTGTGTGTTTCTTGGCTTTATGTCAATGGCACAATCAATTCCCTCCCTTCTGACTTGTTTCACTTATATGTTGGTAGCGTTCACTTATGTTGGTGCTTGTAGAAAGAAATTCCATTATATAGGAAGATATCTTGACTTACCTATTTAAAAACTTAAGAGCACTTGATTAAGCCCCTGTGGTTCTTGGTCTGAATGATTGTCTAGGGAAACAGGTTCTGATGCATTGTGATCTAGTTACCTGATATTGCATGTGGGAAAACGTTTAGTAGCAACCCAATTCTAGAGAAAGTAGACTGTAGCAGCCTTTGAAGATGAAGATGTTTGGGAATCATATATATCAAAAGAGGCATTATGTGCATTTTGTGCTACTCTGGACTATTAAAAATTCATTAAACATATACTGAGCAACAAGCATTCAATTAGTGACTTTTAGTTTTCATAACAACTTCAAGTAGTGATGAAATTCTAATCTCCACAAGCAAGGAACCTGAATTTCAAAGATGCACAAATTTACATGCAACCCATGTTAGTTCAACACATGTATATAGCATGTAGTGATCAAATCAGGTTAGTCAATATTTTCATGTCTTTAAAAATCACAATTAGAGGCCATAAGTCCTCTGCTGCTTAACACCCACATCCACAGCCTCTCTCTTGGGCTGGCTCCCTACGTGCCTGCAGCTTTTCTTGGTGGATGTCCATGTTTCTGGAATCTCTTAACAGTCTGGAGTCTCCACTGCAACTTAACTATTACCTACATAGCTTCACACCGTGGCTTCTCAAGTTTCTTTGCAGGGATTGTGACTCTGCCACATAATTCTTCCATGTGGATGACTTTGAAAAGTTCTGCTATCCGCTGGAGATAATAGCCTGGCTCCCTTGGACCACAGTTGCTTTGGCTCTGTGTGCCTTCCAGACTGACTCTGGAAAATCGCTTTCCTAGCTGTTGGTGTGGAGAATGGAACTCCATCAGCACCTTCCTTGGTTTAAGGTTTATGCTCTCTCCTTTGAATCAATTTGGATTTTTATAAGAGGGAGCCTTTGGTGGGTAATACCCTCAGGACACCTTTCCTTTTGTCCCATGAAAAGCAGGTTTCTTTTAAATGGTAATAGTGTGTTTAACAATTACAGGGGCTTGCTCAGCTCAAGCCTGGTCCATAATGTCCAACTGCCTCCTCTCTTTTCTGTTTCTATAGACCTGGATAAGAGTGCTGAGCATGCTATCATAACATAGCATGTGCTAGTCTGTCTTGAGATTTCCTCTGCCAAAAAATTTTTTGTCCATTGTTTTTATATTTATTCTCACTCAAATTGTCAGGACACAGGCAGAATGTGCTAGATTCTTTGCTAAAATATAGCAAGGATGGCTTCTAGCCCAGCTCCTGATAGAGTCCTTGTTTTCCTCTGAAGCTTCATGAGCCAGGCCTTTAATGCACACATTTCTGCCTCTATTCTCATCTTCCAAACTATCATCAAAATGGTCCAAAAAGCTCTGCTTATAGCACTCTAAGGTTTTTTTTTAGCCTAAAGTTCTAAACTCTTCCCCATTCTTCAAGAAAACCAGTACCAACGGCTTATACGCCACACAGTCAAGTTTATCACAGCAATCTACCCACTACTAAGTACCAATTTTCTGTATTAGTTACTTTTCTCATTGCTGCAACAAAATGCCTGATAAAGGGAGCTTGAGGGAGGAAGGATATATTTTGGCTTTCAGTTAGAAGGAAAACCATCCATCATGACTAGGAAAACATGGTGGCAAGAGGCTGAGGTCATGTTGCATATACAGTCAGAAAGCAGAAAGTAAAGAATGCTGATTCTAACCAGCATACAGTCCAGAACCCGAGGCCATGGGATGTGCTGCCCACAGCTAGGGTGGGTCTTCGCCTCTCAGTTCACCTAATCTTTTTCATAGACATGCCCAGAGATTTGTCTACTAGGAGATTCTAGTTCCAATCAAGCTGAAAGTACAGATCAACCATCACACTTACTCTGTCTGTCATCTGTCTGTCATTTATCTGGTTTCAGAAATCTGGCCTTCAGATTTGATATGTATCTGTACACTGCATTATGTTGGCTCTATTAAACTGTGATATAGCATTATTTTGTCACTCCTTTGAGACATGTAATAACCATGGTTTATTTTTTTGTTCACTGTTTTGAATTTATTTTTATTTATTTATTTATTGTTTTAAAGGTAGGGCCTCTCTCTAGCCAAGGCTGACCTGGAATTCAATATGTAGTTTCAGGGTGGTCTTATATTCATGGAAATCCTCCTACCTGTGCCTCCTGAGTGCTGGGATTGAAGGTGTGTACCACCACACCCAGCTCACTGTTTTAATGTTGTAGAATATCCAGCTTTTACATAATTCAAAGGTTACATTAAGAGGAATTTTGGATGGAATATTTTTCTCAGATATTAGTAAAATATGTTTTCTTTTTTTTTAAATTTATTGTCCATAATGAGTTACAACATTTAGTGTGCAAACAATGAGTTGTTATCCCCAATTCCCCGCTGCCCTCCCCTCCCCACTCCGCTGGATAACCTCCGCCATGGGTCGTCTGGATCAGTCCTTGTGACAGGGGACCATGGATAGCCTAGTATTCAGCCAGGTTCTCCTGGCCATGCCTCTGTATAGTCTCCCCCACCACGGCTCTCCCAATCTTTCCGCCC
Organism: Zapus hudsonius; assembly: GCA_004024765.1. Taxonomy (NCBI): domain Eukaryota; kingdom Metazoa; phylum Chordata; class Mammalia; order Rodentia; family Dipodidae; genus Zapus; species Zapus hudsonius. The sequence goes on along the minus strand of PVHP010001533.1, from coordinate 43,177 downwards.
CCTCTTCCGCATAGTTCCCTGAGTCGTGGTGGATGAGTAATAACCTCAAAGCAAACTTATTACTCAAAATATGTTTTCTTGAACATGGTGAATTGATTGGCCAGTGTTTCCCTTTTTGCACAGATTGGTGGGAAGCTCAAAATTAAGCACATGGTTCTTACTGAAGCTTCTAATAACTCAGGTGTGCAGCGATGGTATGAACCATATCCTTGGTTTCATGTTATCTAATCTGCTTTTATTTCTCTGTGTTCAATTTTTTCACTTATTTTAGTCTTATAGTGCTAAATTGCTTTAATCCTCACTTAAAATAAGGATTTATATGCATAGCCACATTGTGTACACATAAAAATGGAGGGGAGTTATGTAGCTATACTAATTTTATTTTGAAAAATATAAATTATACTTATTTAATGATACTAAAACATAAATATGTGAATACATTGTGATAAATATGTGAATGCATTGGCATGTGAGATTTTGATATGTATATTGTGTAATCTTTAAATTAGGTTCAAGATATATTTTTGTTATATATTTTTTCTTATAGTAACTATTTTTATTAACATTTGAATTTTTGACTTTATAATGGGAAAATTAATTTCATAGTTCTTAAAAATAAAAATTTTTCAATAGCAACTACAGAGTTGTATGAATAATGATGTTTTTAGTCAAATGACATTGGATCATCTATATGGGATGTAAAAGCAGCACCTTAATTCCTGTCATTCCAGAATTTTAGCTTGGTGGCAGGGTATATTAAAAACGTAATATGTGAAAATAATGTGTCATTGCTTTTGTCCCTATACAGAGTGTATTAGGCAAAGCTCTGGATTTGAAGTCAGGAGATTGCATTCACCCTTCTTGATCTGTTGCTAGCTGAATGACCTCATGTGAGCCATTTAATCTTCATGAGCTTTGGATTTCTTAGGAGTTGGAGATTCACAGTACTTGCTTTACCCACCTTGTCTTTATTGCAAAGATTAAATTAGACATTATGTGAGCCAGGGAAAATTGTAAAGAGCTATTACTAAGAACATTATTTAAGTTTTGATTTTGTATGGAGAATATTTTAACTTCTAAACTTTTATTGTTTTCATTGTTTTTACACTGACAAAAATCCTTGATTCTTTTTTATACTAATCATTATTTTAATTGTACAAATTTACATGCAACCCATGTTAGTTCAACACATGTATACAGCATGTAGTGATCAAATCAGGTTAGTTAATATTTTCATGTCTTTAGAAATCACAATTAGAGGCCATAAGTCCTGGTGTTCTATAGCTCAGTGGGGGAGACTATATTTCAGAAGAAATTATTATATTTTTATGTATAATTAGAAGAGAGGATTCAGAAGGCTCCCAGAACAAAGTAATGGTAAGGAGATATTAACATTAATTACCCTGATTTTTTTTCACTATGCTTATATACATGTATTAAAACAACACACAGTGCTTCCTTAATATTACATTACTATGTTACTCAAAGTTATTTTTTTTAAATAAAGTTTTGGTTTCAGTTGGTTACAAAGGCATCTTCCTTAACTTAGAACAGAAATTGTCAACACAGATGTTAATGTGTATGGATTACAGGATACGGGAAGAAACTTATTATTGTTAGTTTTTTTTTATTTTCTCCTTTTGGATACAGGCAGTAATAAGAGATGAGAAATCCTTCACTTATCTCTAAAGTTCACAATAGGAAAAAGGCCCTTGACTCTCAGCCAGAGACTGAGCTCTTGTGAGTGACAGAAACAGGCCAGTGGGAAGGGGGTGACCTGCACGCAGCCCAGGACTCTCAGTGCCAGCTTCTAGATCCCAGGGGTAGGGTGGGGGGATGGGCTTTATAGGTGACCTTTCTCAGAACAATCCTGAAGACTGTTTCTAACTTACTCCAATTTATAACTTCTTTTTTAAAAGAATTACTATCTTTATTATGAATAATTATATAAATTATATGAGCAAATCTTGTGATGGTGCCCCCATTTCCATCCTCTATGTCCACTACTCACTGGGGTCTCTCCTCATTGCTCATGCTGGATCTGTCCATAGAGTAGAGGATTATGAACTACATAAGAGGAAGCCAGTTTTTTTTTTCTTCCCCCTTTGTGTGTTGTTGCTGAGGGGGGTGGGCAATGTCTCTGAATATTCTCCTCCGCCATAGCTCTTACATTCTTTCCACCCCCTCTTCCGCTCAGTTCTCTGAGTCATAGTTGTGAATTTTAAGTCTGCATTATTGTTGAGATCTTAAGTGTCTCTGGACTTCGGCTTTGGATTGTGTTGGGTATCATTGGTGTCTGTCTTCACTGACCTTTCATGGGTTATCAGACTTGCTGTGGTGATTGGTCTCCTGTTTATCTTGTCACTTTCTCATAGGTTTCATTTGGGCCCTGTGTGATAGGCCAGGGTTGGCTTATCTCCTGCCAGGATGCCAGCCATCATCCCATGTCTTTTTGGTGGAATTGGGTTGTCTCAGGCTCTCTCACTGCCTTCTGAAAATTACAAACAGAATCTCCATTGGAGAGTGAGATCAGCATAGGTTAAATGAGACATTGCTATCTTGACATGATTCTAATGCATGTAGACTTTTGGTAACTCTCTGGTAGTGGGAATTTCCCCTTGGAGCCCAGGTTCTTGGTCCCCATAGGATTTTTCCATGATCCCAGTTCCAGTTAAGGGTTCCTTGTCACTGAGGGGATCTCTTAGCCAATTAGTAAATGGTTGATTACGTAACCTCCTCGGTTTAGTGCCACTATTGCACAGATGAGCATTTCTTGACTTGCTGGTCTCTTCCATATAGATGTGTATTCAGCATTCTTGTGACAACTGTCTATATTGTATATCAGTGGTATCTGCTTTCTCCAAATTTTATTGACCAATTTCCCCTGGCAGCTCATGTAACACCTTCAGCGCTACACATGCTACCATCTGGGAGCTGGTTACCATTCTGGATCTAGCAGGATCTCTTGGTGTTGTTTAATGACACTCTGATTTCTTCAGCAACAGGGTTTTACTTTAGGTCTGGGAAAGGTACTCATGGGCTTTGACAGAAGCCTGTCTTGTTTTGGGGACCTTGTGGGTCTCTTTGATCAATAGCTCAGTGTGGGAAGCAACCAATAACTAGGACAGGGAGATGCAGGCCTGAGCAATTATTCTTGAGGTTAGGCTTCCTCCTATTATAGTCATGGCTCCTCTTACCAGGTGGTGGCCAGAGCATCCTTAGGAGCTTACTGTATGAAACTTAGGATTTTATGGTTGATAAATTCATTCATTATTAGTTTAGTTTATTGTATGAGTATTTTTCCCCTATTCCCTCCCCCAATTCTTTCCATCCCCTTTTACAGTCTCTCAGTTCACTGACAGGTTTTCTTAATGTTCAGGTTTAACCTGGTTAGGAACCACATATGAAGGAGAATATTGGTGCTTGACTCTCTGTGCTTGTGTGAGATCGATAAGAATGATCTGCTCCTAGTCCATCCACTTTTCTTTAAATTTATTTATGTCATTTTTTTCCTTTCAGCTGTGTAGAATTCCATAGTGTTTGTGTACCACAACTTTGATATCCATTCATCCAGTGATGGGCATTTGGTTTGATTCCAATTCTTTGCTATTATGAATTGAGCTGCTACCAACATGGTTTTGCAAACCCACTTTCCTTTAAGAAAATGTTCAATGTCAGGAATCATCAGGGAAATGCAAATCAGTACAACAATGAGATTTCACCACACTCCATTCAGAATGTCAATCATTAAAAATTGCAAAGACAATAGATGCTGGTGAGGATGCAGGGGAAAAGTAATGCTCATTCACTGCGGGTGGAATTGCAAACTTGTAAAACCACTATGGAAAGCAGTGTGGAGGCTCTTGAATAAGATGGATATAGAGCTACCAACAGACCAGCTATCCTTCTACTGGGCATCTACCTCCAAGATAGTCTTACTGGGCTAATATTTCTTGGGTTATGCTGAACAAGACTGTCAATGTTTGGTCTCTTGTGTACTATATTTGTTTTCAAAATTCTTTGTCTGAGGCTTTCTAGATCCAAGGAAGCATACATTTGTAAGTTCTTTGTAGAGAGTAAATGTGCATTTGTTTTCCTAGTGTTAGAAAGCCATTACTCTAGTGAATATTCAATAAAATCTATTCATTGTGTTCTAAATATATTCAGTTTTGTTTAGAAAAGAATTTCTACTATGAATACCTTGTACAAATGTGCTTTAAAATGAAAGGTTAAGTACAAAGTAGCAAAATTTATAATAGAATAAATGTACAATTTTGTTTAGCATGGATGCTTTCTGCCTATTTGTAGACAATATGATATAAAAACAAAGCAAAACATAAAGCCCTCATAATTCCCAAGGCTGTATTTCATTAACATCAAAGGAACTTGACTGCTCATTTTATCACAGAAGTTTTTATGGATAGCTGATCACAAAATTGGGAGAAAAACTTTTATTTCCTGATTTATCATTCCAGACTCTATACCAATATGTTCAATTATCATTATTTACATATTTCTTCTTTTTTGGGGGGGGGAGGTTTCACGGTAGCATCTCACTCTAACCCAAGTTGATCTGGAATTCACTATGTAGTTTTAGGCTGGACTCGAACTCAAAGTGATCCTCTTACTTCTGCCTCCTGAGTGCTGGGATTAAAGGCATGAACCTCCATGCCTGGCCATTATTTACAGATTTCTTATTTTTAAGATCTTCTACTTGTTTAAATTTATTGGTAACCCTGAGATGAATACTTGTGTCATTTTCATTTGTAGACATGTGCAGAATAGTGAAAAAGTTGAGTCACCCTAGATGAATGTTCTCATCTAAGGTCAAAAAAGAAAGCACTCTACCTACTTTGAGTTTTTGAATGGAAACAGTCTCCTTTACGTGGTCTATGTTGTGCTACATTTTCCTGTATTTTGGGGTGTTTTACCAGGGATGTGATATTTAACATGACCCCCAAATAGAGTGCTGAACTGTTATCTACTATTTTTTGTTACAAAGCTATAATTTTTTATAAACAGAGAAAATATGTGTGTAGCTAAACTTCATTCAGCCATGAGTTATAGTATCATTGACCATAAATTCAATGTTAATGAGGAACAATTATGCTTTAAATAAGCTGCCTTTAGTACAGTCCAACAGAAGACAGGGTTATATATTGATCTGACGAAAGTATTGTCAGAGGCTCCAAGAAATTACTCTTATATTTTCCTTCAAGGCAATGGTTTAGTGTTCACTAATTTACTGTTTGCAGCTATATGAAATATAACTACAGTAAATAATGAAAATAGACTGTCCATAAAATACATAATTATAAATATATAGATAATTGACTATTTTCAATATGTGGACAGATTCAAAGATAGTTACCTTAGTATTAAAAGAAATAGCTGCCTGATTCACCAATAGCCACATGATCAATTAAAAGATGTGAGTCCTTCACATTTGTGTGTCAGTCAGCAATGGGGTCCAGGAACACTGTTGAGACTTTGACCTGTCTAGGTAGGTTCTTGTCCTAGCCTTAGTACTCATTGGCTATGAGTTCTTGCATAAACCATTTCCACTACTTTTCAATATTTATTCACGTAGTCATTTAACACTTACCGTTCCTCCCAATATCATGGGGAAAAGGGAATGAAAAAGATTACAAAATATTTAAGAAATGTAAAATATAAGAGAAATTGCCCATGTTAAGAAGGTCAATACTAATTTTAGAACATAACTAAAATTGAACCATTAAGCCATGTGAAGTGCTGTATAATTAAGCAATAAATTAGGTCCTGTTGAGCAGTGGTTTTCAACCTGGATATGGATGATAGAGAGGGGGTTATTGGAATCACTTGGTGGGTTCAGAGTAACTGTACATGCTGCTCCTGTCTATGTCGTGATCTCCTAGACTGTGTCCTTATAGAGCAGGGTTTAGAGCCCTCAGTGATGGACGTTGTGGTATTGTTTCTAAGAAAAGGAAAAGACAAGCTTGCTGTCATAAGGCTTGTCTCTCTTTAGAGCTCCACTGAGGTGGCCAAGCATCTGAAGGTACTGCTCTTTTGCAACCATGTTTGCTCCAGATAATCCTGAACTCTTCCCCTCACTCACTTTCTTTATAAAAGTGTATCTTATGTAAAAGACAAAAAAAAACTCTACAAAGATTAAAATCAATGTAAAATAATCCATAGGTTGACTTTTGACATAATGGTGCAAATAGATGGGAACCATTCATGCTTTTTAGCAAATTTGAACTAGAAATCATTATAGAATGAGGTTGTTGTGGGAATCAAAACTGAATGGCAGTCATGATGTACAGACGTGTTGGGTTGGTTATGATGGTCTTGTGTTAGATGAAGTGATGGGAAGAGGAGTCAGAAAAGACACACCTGGCTAAGAGAGGGCAGACACAGAAATAGATACAGAGTGACCAAATCACATTAACTAGTTTATTTCCTGAAACCCTACAGGCTCAGGTTTGCTACACAGTTGTGTGATTTCCATGACCAACATTTCCCTGCCTTCCATGAGCACAGAGTGTTCATTATTTCTAGTGCAGGTTTATCCTTACTGTAACCTTCTCTGGTTGCATCAGTCCTTTGTGTTACTTTATCCTCCTTGAAAGCAAATGGTTTTACAAAATTGACAGTGGAATTGGGGTATCCAATATAAATACAGCTCATGGGATCTTTTGGTTGACATTGATTTAAAACTGACAGTGATTTAAAACCACAAGCATCTCAGAGGCATCCAGGTCAATAGGGGATAAATGGCAGAGTGAAATATGTGTGTCAAATTAGGACAAGAACGTGGGTCTGCCTAGTCCATAGTTCTTGACCTTCAGATCTTACCTCCATGAATTTAAGAAGCTTCACAGAGGAGGTGAGGGAATGATGAATCAGGAGAATCAGAAGAAAAGTCAGAGGTGAGTGGAAAGTTCTGGGTATTATTAAATATGGTCCAGAGGAGAGAACAGATAAGGAGTTAGGTTGGAAGTTCAAACTCTAGATTCATCGTAGTATGGATGAGGAGTGAGGCTGGATGTTTAGACTCCAGTGGACAAAAAGAAACAATAACTTGTTTGTGACATGGCTAAGAATGGGGTTGTCTGTAGAGAAATTGGAGTCAGAGTGAGTGATGGAACTTCTAAAAAGCATGGAATGTATATTGAGGAATATATCCTCTTGAAACAGAACATTTTTCCCCTTTGAGTCTATACATTGGTCTTTTTTTGCTTCTCTGGTAACTAAAAGAAGCTTTTTGCACCAGTTTAGTGTTATTTTGCAGAACTTCTTTTTCTGAGATGTGGTCTCCTTATGTGTCCCAAGATGATCTTAAATTCAAGATTCTTGTGCCCCTGACTCCCAAGTGCTAGGATTGTAGACACTTTCCTCCAGACCAAAAAATTCATTTAATGTGTGTCTGAGTTCATTTTGTGTTGCTACCAAAGAGTATCTGAGATTGGATAATTTATTAAGAAATCAGTTTCTTACAGCTATGGAAACTGTGAAATCCAAGATCAACATACTGGCATGTGTGGTGTGCATGACACGATGATGTTATTGGCTTTCAGGGTCAAGTACCTTGCCTCTAATGATGATGAATTATGAAAGAGGACAATTGAAGCAAGCAAAATTATACTGAAAGTAAAAGTGAAGGAAAGTTCTTGGTAATGGAAAGGAGTCCCATTGGGTGGCTGATGTAGCACTCAGGACTAGGTTTTTGTTGTAACATTTTATTTTTTATCAACAGCCTCCATACTTATAGACCATAAATCGTTTTGATTCCCTCCCTCCCCACCCTCCCTCGTATCTTCCCCCCTCTCAATTAGTCTTTGTTTTGTTTCTGTGTCATTATTGTTTCCTCAAATTATATGCAGGTATTATCAGGCAATACAAAGTCATGAATATCAAGGCCATTTTGTGTCTGGAAGTTTGCTTTGTAAGCAGTCTTGACCTTCCTTTGGCTCTTACAATCTTCCCACCACCTCTTCCACAAGAGACCCTGAGTCTCAGGAAGTATGATAGAGATGTCCCAGTGCTGAACACTTCACCATCATTTCTTCTCAGCATTATGGTGTCTTTTGCGTTATCCCAGTGGCCACTGCCATCTGAAAAAGAGAATCTGCTCAAGCCAGAAATGGGAGTAGCATTATTATTTGGGCATGCTCACTAAAAAATGCTTATAAGGTAGTTTGGCTGGCATAATATGTGCTATTAGCCAGACAACAGCAAGTGTTCAAGTGTTACTCTCCTAGGGCTCATGACCTCCCCCACCATAGGGATTTTACCCGTTGGGGATGAGTCTGTCCTCAGCCTTTATGGAAATTAGACATGAGTTGGGATCAGCTTTCTTGGTTAGGTTTATGTTTAGAAGAACATCGAGAACCTTGATTGGTTAGTGGGTAAGGAGAAAAGAGCACAGACTCAGAAAGATCCCATCAGTGGGAAAAAGACCCAGCAAAATATCCCTAGAAGGAAACCAGATTACCATCTTGATAACTCAGGGTTAGGTCAAGACTGGGGGTGCCTTCCAGTCTTGCGAGGGTAGGTTGACATTATGTTTCTTCGGCATGTGTACCTCTAACTAGCTAACCACAAAGGAAGGGTATTGTACTCCTAATCTCTATCATTGAGAGACATCACATGATGAAGGTGGGGACTGTAATTCCCAGTCTCTTTTCCTCTTGGGATCCTGCCTTCATGACCTTATCTGACCCTCATTACCTCCCAAAAGTCCCACCTCCAAATACCATCCAATTTCTGGACTACAATTCAATGTTTGAGCTTTCAGGAGCAAGCATTCAAATCCTAACAACGGGTAAAGCTGTGCTTAATGATATTTTCTCACTTGTCATAAAAGTCACTCTAGACTTTGGGTATGGCTTGACTTTTCAGGGCAATAATAATAATAGTAATAATGCTAAGTGGATGGCGAGCTGTGCTTCTGAGATGTTCATCATCAATTGAGAGATTGTAGCTAAACTGCTCCTCTCAGGGACAACACAAAACAGGAGCAGATTGTTTGAAATAAAATAAAAAAAAATTAAAAGAGAAAAACAAAATAAAGTTCAGTGGAACACTTTTGGCATAAAATATTGCCCACAGCCATTTGCTTCATTTCTTTAACCTGAAAAATTCTTATATTTTTGTTATGTAGATAGAGCACTGTTATTTTAAAAAGAGCTTAATTCTAAATTAAATCCCATTTTCTTCAGATTAAGCCTGTACCCTCCAGCTTTATTTGGTGTCATCCTTCTTTCTTAACAATGCATCATGTATTTTATAGCACTGCCCACTAAAGATATTTATATTTCATCTTCAAAGATTTATGTATTTTTACATGTTTATTCAAATACCAGAAAGGAAAAATCTAAAGCTAGAAAGCCAGTAGCGCAAATGAACAAATTCTGTGTATGAAGCAGAATTTTGCAAAAATAAATAAATAAAATTTTAGAAAAAAAACAAGAAACAAAACAAACAAATACTATAATGATTTTGCTTTGTAACCAGATTTTGGTGCTTTGAGAGTAAAGAAGCTATGTAAATATAACAAAAAAGAATAACAATAAAACAAGGGATTTTTTTTTCTAGAAAATAAAAGGCAAGGACAAAAGACATTACTGACCTTTCAGAAGTATTTTACTGTGAGCATTAAACACACTCATATACATATATACACATATGTACACACACACACACACACACACACACACACACACACACACACACACACACTGTCGTTTCTCCTCTGGGGGCACCAGAGAGAGAAGCCGGTTGGAAACTGGAACCATGGGCCGCTGCTCTGCTGTCTCAGGGTGGTTCCACAGAACTGGGGGTGGATGAGAGGATGCTCTTGGGACACAGGCGCGAGCAGATGTGTATTATGTATCCATGTGTCATTTATTGAATGGGGAGAGCTTACATTTATAGAGAAAAGAAGCAAGGAAGATGAGGAGCAGGGGAGAGCAAGGGGATTGGTCAGGTAGGGTGGTGAGTGGACATCCTGCAAGTAGATAGGTGAGTGCAGACAACCTGTGAATACCTAATTTGTATAATTGGGGGGCCTGAACGGGGAAATACGTGATTCTAGCCACGGGTCAGATGGGGATGGTTACAGAGAAATTTGTTACTTGGGTCTAACACCCATTGCCAGTCATGCTGAGGTGAGAATGCTGGGTTCCTATGGCTTGCTTAGGGGGTCAGGAGTTTTAGGGTTGAGTGAGGATGGAGCTGGCAAAATGCCTACCGGTTTACCCGGGGTTTCAAACCTGTTCAAACATCATTAACCCTTTGTCCTCTGTGTCCCATTTAGCAGTACCAACAAGCAGTGCCCAACAGTACACTAGGCTAGTGGAGATTTAATCTTTAAAAATGTTGCTTTTAATTCACATATCTGTGGGGTACAGAGTGGTGTTCAATCCATGTTTTCATTGTAGAATAATTAAATCAGGGCATTTAACATATGCATCATCTTATACAGTCATCATTTCTTTGTGGTGAAAACATTCAAAATCATCTCTTTGAGTTAGTTTGAAATTTGCCACTCAATTTTGTTAATGATAACCATTTTACTCTTGGACTCCAGAACTTACGCCTCTTATCTTACTATAGCTCTGTACTCATTGACCAATCTCCCCTTCTCCTTTTTTTCCTTTCCCCAGTCTCTGGTAACCGCTATCTACTATTCACTTATACGAGATCAACTTCTTTAGATTTCCCAGATGGGTGTGATTATGTGATATTCATCTGTCCCTGGCCTATCTCTGCATCATATCCTCTAGCTATGACCAGGTTCTGTGATTGACAGAATTTTGTTTTGCTTAAAGATTGTTTCAGGTTGGGGAGATGGCTCAGCAGTTAAGGCACTTGCCTCCAGTGCCTAATGCCCCCGGTTCAATTCCCCAGTACCCACATAAGCCAGACCCACAAAGGTGGTGGCCCTGGTGATCTCTCTCTCTCTCTCTCTCTCTCTCTCTCTCTCTCTCTCTCTCTTTCTCTTTCTCTGCTTGAAAAATGAATAAATAAAATATGAAAAAAAGAAATCTTTAAAAAAGATAGTTTCATAGCTGGATAGTATACAATGTTACATATATGACATATTTTTAATCCACTTATCTGTGTAGACTTTTCATCCATGATTATTACTCCAAGTCTGAGTGTATTGTCATGGTGAATCCTTCCTATTGTAAGGGCAAGTTTGATTTATTTAAGATGAGGAACTATTTAGTGAAATTAATAACTAAGACTTCTCAATAGGTGTGGGTTTTTTATTTAATAAGTGAATAAATATTTTGCAATTAACTTCTACATAAAATTGGATTCTTGATTTATGGAACTATAAAGCAATCATTTGATGTGATATATTTGGTCAAATTATTTTCAATTTTTTTTGAGGAATAAAGTATTTTCCTTTTAGACCACTCAAAACAGTTATCAGTGACGCTCTCCAAGGGGGTTTCATGACTAATAAGCGGCATAAATATAATTAGAGTGTCTAGGACGTTTGGATTCTATACTTTCTTCTCAACCACCAACTCTTGTACGTGCACAAACATGGGTCTTCTCTTGCCATTATTTAAAAAGACCACTTATATGATGTAACCCCTCCCGTGAAGGTTGACTTACAGTCAGACTTTGCTCATGTTCTTCAGCTCCTACTTTCATGTATAACAGAGTGATGATTAGGTGGAATAAAATTTTCAAGTCAAAAAAAAAAACCTAAACTCATATATTATGCATGTAACATAGATTTGACAACTTTTAGTTTGGTAAAGAATTACAAATAATTTTCTCTAGCTAACCACCACCATCATTACCTCAATTCCACCCAATAAAGAGTAATTTTTATTATGCATGGATGTGTGTGTGTTTGTGTGTGTGTGTGTGTGTGTGTGTGTGTGTGTGTGTGTGTGTGTGTGTGTGTAGGTCAGAGGACAATTGTGGGTGCCATCCTCAAGTATGACATCCAACTCCTTTGAGAAGGTCTCTTATTGTCCTAGAGCTCACCAATTAGGGTAGAAGTAGTTGGCCCATGGGCCTCAGTGATCCTGTCTCTGCCCAATGAGGGCTGGGATAATTGGCATGTGTCATCACATCTGTCCATTTTATGTGGATACTAAGGATCGAACCAAGACCCTCATGCTTGTGAGGCAATCACTTTATCTACTGAGCTATCATCCCAGACCAGGAAGGGTACTTTGTAGCAAGGGCATTCTCAGAAAACAGGTAATCCTTTCCATGAACAAATTGAGCTCTGTCAAAACTCACTTGGTTTAGTGGGTGTGACCTTTCTGTAGGTCTATGGTTAGTGGGGACTTCTCCTTGGAGATGAGGTTCTAGGTCACCATATGAAGTTGCTTGGATCCCAGGACCAGGTAAGGGTTTCTTGTCACTGATCAGATCTTTTAGCCAATTAGCCAGCCATCGATTAACCCCCTCCCCCAGGTTGAGCACTACTATTGCACAGATGGGAACTTCTTGTCTTGCTTGTCTGTGCCATATAGCAGTGTGTTCTGCATTCTCAGGCCAAGGGGCAGTGTAGCTTGAGGGTGTCCGCTGCTTTCTCAAAATATCGTTGGTCTGGTTCCCCTTGGCACTTGTGCAACTCCTTCTGGCATTACCCAGGCTAGCCTTCTGGGAGCTGCTTTCATTTTGGGATTGGACAGGGTCTCTCTGTGTTGTGTGACATCAGTCTGTGGAATCTTCAGCAGTAGGGTCCTATCTTTTGACTGGGGTGGGTATTCAAGAAAAAAAAGCAAAAAAAAAAAAAAAAAGCAAAAGCTTGCTTTGGGGACCTCATAGGTTACTTTAATTGACAGCTCATTGTGGGAGGTAACTAATTACTGGGACAAGGAGTCATAGGCCAGAGCCATTTGTTTTAAGAGTTAGGCTTCCACCCACCCTTTTCAGGGTCCTTGTTACCATATGATGTCCTCATCTACCTCAAGAACTTACTGTACGGAAGAAAGGAATCTATGGTATCAATTCATTGTGGGGTTAGATTAGGTGTCTCCCCGCTCTGTGCCATTCCCCTTCCCTTCATCCATCTTCTTGATGGCATGTCAGGGTTGGTTATAGTTCAAGCTTAACTTGGTTAGGAACCGTAGATGAGGGAGACTATGCATCGTTTGTCTCTCTGTTCACGTGTGAGTTCGCTATCTTTAATACCTCCCACAAAAAACAAAGAAAGGTATTTCAGAAAATCGTTTGAACTAACATAACCAGCGAGAAGGGAAAACATGGAGGTTGGAGACACATGGCAAGATCTGTAGTGAGAATCAAATTCGAATGGCGGATCTTTCCTCCCTCCTCCCGGTTAATTGACATGAGGACTTCTGAGAACCAGCAGAGAAGAGAGACTTGAGGTTTTGGCAGTGGTGGAAACACAATGTAGATTATCCGAGTTAGTATGCAACTCTAAATCCATAGAGTACTTGAATGATTGAATGAATGAATGTTCTTTTTCATATCATTAAGTCTTCCTTCTTATTAAAGTACCTGGCTTAGGTTTATGATGTTCTAAAAACCTTTTATTTGCAGACTCATTACACATTCATGGGTCATCTCGAAGAAACACATTGAATCACAGAAGCAGCCGTGGAGATTTCTTCTCAGAGTTCAATTCTGTATTCCAAGTGACATTGCCAGTAGAGAAAAGTGCTCTGAGACCATAATTAAGGGATGTCATGTATCATTTCAGAGATGTTTCTTCTTCTTGTATCCTTGAATTTAAAAACAAATTTCTTTTGAATCTCCTTAAATTCCACGTGAAACTATTTCTCAGCAATGGTTCTCTTTTGTGGGATTAATTTTAAAGGAATAAAAAGGAATATAATATAAAATTAACACCTAAGCAATTTGATTACATATCAGACTATAAATGTAAAAGAATTGCTTTGAGTTTCAAAGACTGGGGAATTTGCTCATCTCAGGGTTCTGTCCCCCACCATCTCTCATGCATTTTTCTCCTCAAATATCTTGCTAGGAGAGTGATCAGGGAAAGCAGTCCAGTTTTAGTAATTGTCCCTTGCTTGGCTCTTGCCTAATCAATACCAGTCATTCACGTTTTGCATGTTGACATGCTTTGTCAATGGCCCAGGAGTATCAGAGGGAGAAACCTGGCTTAGTAGATTTAAGCCACTGTCCGGGTCCGGATATGAACAATACTGACCAAATCCCAAAGTTTCAAACCTGACATCCAAAGAGTCCATTCTCAATCTGAATGCAGATCCTACAGTTTGCTATGTAACAACATACTAAAGTTACATTCTACAAAGGCTGTCGTGGGTAGGGGAGGGTAGGCATTCAAGGACAGTTAAAACAGAAGTTGAATGGTACAACACAGCTTAAGTAATTGCCTAATTTGGAATTCATTTCTTTTTTCTTTTTAGTAGGTTACCTTATTACAATTTACTGGTTCAAATTGATGCTTGATCTACATTCTTTTTACAAACAACATTCACGTTTCTATTGTTCTTTTTAAACTTGATCTTAGCCAGAAGGCTAAGCAGTGATGTCTGATGTTCCTTTGAAAATGCTTGTGTATAAGCCTAAAATGAAGTTAAAGGGATCCGTTTGCACTTACTTTTGTATTATTGATGACTTAATTCTTCATGATCTTAATAAAATAGGAAAGCAGTTTGTGCTGTAGGATTTGGGAGATTTGGGAGCACATGGATCATGGTTATTCTAGACATTTCTGAAATTTTAGAACATTTCCACAGTGCTGTATCTTAGAGAAAACTCTCATATACATGTATATTGGGCCAAAATTTTTGTTGAAATGTTTTAATATAGGAAGATTTGATTCTATATAGAGTGAAATTTCTTTGCTGTTCACTTTGCCTGGCCCATCGTTAGTAGGTTTCTGGTGGTATAATTTCAAAGGCAAATCAGTACAATCCAATTTGAGCAAATAGTTCTTTTTTGTTTTAGCTTTTATATGACATCTATCTTACTAGCTAAATCATAAAGCTTCTGTTTAGTAATTTATCCTTCATATAAGAAATGACAACAATTTCTCCTTCTTTTCCAATCCCATTCTCTGATGTCACAGAAATATCTGCATAAAATAATTAAGTTTTAAAACATCATTAAGTTTTAAAAAGTTCTTACTCATACTAAAATATTTGCAGGTAATCCTTCATATTTTTTTCTTCTGTTATGGCTTTTGTTTATTATTTTCAGGACTTTGTATATCAAAATTGACTGATTTATGAGGTAGATAAGAATATCTGTGCCAATCATTTGCTTATTATGATAAAAACTAAATTTGAAAATTTAAATAGCAGAAACCTTCTCAACAATAAAAAACCAGATGGGCTAAAAGAAAATCTCATTTGGCTTGATAATATGACATGTGTATATCTAGAGATCTTGGGAAATCAGAGAATTAGTATAATGATAAAAATACACTGAGACTATTTTTTCCCTTTTTGTTAGTAATCTCTTTTCTTACCAAGTCTGTGAAGTAGATATTGTGCAATGCTTTAAAAGCAAGCAAACAAAACTTATTAAATAAAGAACATTGGTTTCTTTGGTTTTGGGGAAAATGTCTAGCTCATTCTAACTTTGCTTTATTACCTCTTCATAGATTGTATTGCGAGATGGTAGAATTGTATATCAGTGTTTGAAAGAAGACTCAGGGGTGGAATCGGGCATGTTCTTTGATTATGTCTTCTTTCATTTAGATGGGAACAGAAGCCCCCAGTTTGCAGTCTGGAATGAGTGCAGACTCATCCCACACCAGCTTCCTCAGAGAGCAAAAGGGGATCTTAGGACTTGATGCCCAAAAGAATCATTTGGCTCTGATTCTACCAATTTGTTCTCACACTGCTCCAAGAACTCTGGGATGACAGGAGGCTAGGAGGGAAGGAAACCCGAGGAACATAAGGGAGGCAGAGAGACGAGGGATGAAAGCAGGGCTCTAGAAAAGATAAATGCTTTTGCCATCAGTGCTATGTAATGAAAATGAAACCAGTGGAGGCTGTGTCCATTTTCCTCATCATGCGAGTCCCAAACACTGCTTTAAATAAAACATATTTCTTTTATTTCCCATTTCTTGCTTGCTAACTTAAAGATAAATTACTTGCTTGCAAGTGCAGTGAAAGGGAAATAAAATCAGTAACAGGCAGTGCCCAAAATGCCCCAGCTGCTTAACGGTCTGGCCTTGAGCAATACACAGTTTTTATGGAAAAGTTTTACTGCTCTGCTGTCAAGGAAACAAAAGCAACTCTTCCCCACCCCACCCCACCCCCACTGTCAAAAAATGAAAGTGAAGAAAAATCAAAAACTGCACTCAAAGCTCCGAAAAGATGAAGTACTTCAGAGCGGTGTGTGAAGTCATTTCAGGTGGCCACAGCCGTGTCCCTCTGCCTGGGACTCTGCTCTCAGGGCCAGCCTGGCAGACAGGCTTCTGCAGCAAGGGGTCAGTGGCTTGTAATTAGTCTCAGGGGTGTTTCTAGGTAGACAATTGGGTAAGCAATTAAATACTCTGTGAGCAGCAGTTTGGGGCACTCACGAGTCTGGCAATTAGGCAGCTCTGTAGCTAAGAAGTTCAATATGTAGAACAAGGCATTTTAGTGTTAGGAAATAGAAAGGCACTTATAGAATAAAACTAAATCATGCCCTAGTTGAAATAATTTGAAGCATTTAGTAGATGTGGCCTTTTGTGCCTGATATTAAGCCTAATCTTTAGAAGGCGTTTTTCAAATGCTAGCCTGCATTGGATTCACTGAGAAAGCGTGTTTAAACACAGGTGCTGGGTTCTGTTCCTGGAATCCTAATTCATAACTGGGGGATGAGATCTGGAAATGAAGCTTCAGGTGACCTTGCTGCTGTTGATCTAGGGTTGGCATTTTGAGAAGCACTGCACACAGGGAGCCCTCATGGCAATGGTGACAATACAGTCTTGGAGTAACTGATGGAAATCAGGCACAGGGCTAAGCAGATCACATCTATTATTCATTTACTGTTTACACAACTCGGGTGTGCCATTCATTCCTTTACAAGAAGAGCACTGGGGACCCACTAGCCACAGGACTTGCCCCAAGCCATAGATATGGCCTTGATAAAGCCAGGGTTTGAACCTGTGTTGATCTCTTACTCTGTTCTCACCATTGTACCAAAGAGCATCCCAGGGTCTTGTATTTCTATAAAGTTTGGACATGACCTTGTGTACCAAGAGATGAATGGAAAACACACACCGAAGTGCTTTGACTTAGAAAAATAGAAGGGATCATGCACATGGCAGTCAGTGAAGTCTCTCAGTGAATTTTACCTTGACAGAAAGATGCTGTGCTACCAGCGGGATAATATGCTACCGACTTGTCATTTTCCTCTCTTTCCAATATGCAAAGAGAGACTTCCTACAAAGCGTGGTGTCAGGATGGATGAGAAGACCGAGTAGGACTTCATGGGAGAGTTGTCACTTGAACAAAAATGGGTGGTGGATCTGGGCTTATGATGGACAGCAAAGGTGCCCTCTTGTGCATTAGCATATATGCCATGAGAAAAAAAATGGCCCATCCTGAGTGGAAGGAGCATGGGGAACAAAGAGAGGGGTGAGGCTGTGGAGTCCAGTATGGTGAGACTGAGAAGTGGAGACGCTGGGATTGGAAATGATTGGATATGATAAACGCATTTCTTCCTTGTATTTTTCTACTTCTTCCTTGATTATGACTCTTCACCACAAGTACTTATTGAGCATTTCTACTTACTAGGTAGTGGACCAGGTGCTAGGCAGTAGGGAGAAATGGAAAGGACCTTGGAGCTTTACACATCATCTGGAAGCTTTCTAGAAATGCAGAATCTCACATCTAGCTTAGACCAACTGAGGCAGCATCTGCATTTAAGCAGGCCTCTAAGGTGATTTATATGTTCATTGACATTTGAGAAACACTTGACAGCTCAAGTTTTAGCATTTTGCCTACATCTCATTCACTGAAATTGTTGTGAAGGATATTCTAAATTTGGAAACAAATACCTTTCCTATAATGGTTAGAGTAAGGCCCTTAGAAAGATAAGATGGAAATAAATTCCATGAATACCAGTTGTCAGATCTGATTATTCAAGTGTTGAACCCACAAACGCAAAGAAAAGACCACAGACTCAAATTTAGGCCAAATTGAAGCAAGCTATATTTTGTGCACACAGAAAACTGGCCAGTGGCTACCTCGCCCTAATGCAGAGCTCAGGAGAATAGCAGCTAACAAAGGAAAAAGTGGGGCTTTTATCTCCCAAAACCTCAGAACATTTCCAATACGGACTTTATCAAACAGGAGTGCCATTAGGCAGGACTTACAAAGATGAATAGTGCAGTTAGCTATAAATTTTATGTGATTCAAAATAACTAGATAATCTCTTCAAAGTATGAGTAACTTTTAAGGCACGTTTATCTATTATTTTGTCTATTTCTTAGGACAACATTACCCCTAGTATAAATTTTCTCTTCTCTTATCTTAGGGGGGAGAAGTTTGGCTTCCCTGTAGTTAAATCTTTTACAATCTTTTAGCCATTAACCTTTTTGCCCTGTTAGCAGTTTGTCCTCTGGATGGCCTGGGTCTTTATGGCCTGGGAAGAGTGATAGCATAGTCAGGGTGGGGAGATTCATGGGAGATCGTAGAGCATACTCAGAGAAATTCCAGGCCAGTTATGGTCAAATCAAGCAGAACTCTGCTACAATTTATAATTTCTAATTCCAGGATGGCATCTCTGGTTCTTCACAAGTAGTGAAGAAAGGAATGCAAATTAAATTATAAAACAGTTCTCTGGATGTTTACCGATATGTCCTGATATCCTAATGCAAGATTAACAAGATCAACAGCTGGGATAAATATGTAAAGAAGGATACTTAAAAGAGCTTTTCAACATGAGGCAATGTTTACAAATAAAAAGTTGGTGTAGTTGAAAGCGGTCATCGATGTAAAAATGACTGAGGATATCATGAAGAATTTGTGTTCATCATGGGGTTAAAAGTAACTGCTCTGCATCAACTGCTTTATGCAGTGAAAGTGGATGGATATGGGCTGGAGGAACCTGGTAGCTGGGGATTCACGACCATCACGGATTAGGGATTAGGTGAATAGACAGCAATTTGTCTAGCCTGTGCTATTAGGAAATCTCGTTTGATCCTCATGCCTATATAGTCTGCATACACTCCTGAAGATGGAGACAATATCTCAACAGGATCAGACTGAATCTGTGGTTAGCATTTGACGTTGAGATGAGGCATTTATATAGCCCCTTTCCCCATTATCTGCACTTTCATTTTCAGCAACTTCAGTTACCTAAGGTCACTTATAGTCTGAAAAATTTTAATGTAAAAAAATCCAGAAATAAACAACTTGTACGTTGTAAGCTGCATGCCATGCCAAAGAGTGATAAAATCTCTTGCCATCCCATGCCACCCCATTGGGCGTGTGATTCATCATCTGGTTCATCATGTCCATGAATGCATCGATCTGCTGTGTATTGGACATGTGTCTGTGTTATCAGGTTGAGTGTAATATAGTTCCATAGTGATTATTACTGGCCCTCAAGTACACCAGCAACGATGCTGGCAAGTCAAATATTCCAAAGAGAATTTTCAAAGTGCCTATGTGGAGTGAAAACATGAGCATCCTTGGGTTAATAAGAAAAAATTCATATTAAAGTTACTAAACTCTAGAGTAGGTTAATAATGTTAATCTTTTACTGTGCTTAATTTATAGACTAATCTCTACCATAGCTATGAATGTTTAGGTAAACCTAGTGTATACAGGGGTTGGGAGTATCTGTGGGTGTAGGCATCCAGACCTATTGAAATATATTCCCTGTATGAGCCTAGGGCATCTTATGGTATTTTTTCTGCTAGGTTTATACAGACTTTCTATTGAAAATCTTGTTACTGAAGAAACTTAGATTTTTTTTAAGAGCACTATTGCACCAGGTAATTCAAATTTAAGTGACAGTGCATGGACAGAAGTGGTGTTTTATGGTCCATCTCTTTGGGGATTAAAGTCACCCTTTTAATTTTCTGTACATAGTGGAATGGGCATCTCTTTAGATTTATTGAGAGTCTTTTGAATGGCCTTCCTAATTGCCATCTCTTTAAAAAATCCTTTTAAAGTGGAAAGCAAAGAGCCGCCATGGTTTCTACTACTGGGATTGCATTTCAAGGGGCACTGCATAAAATAATAACATTACTGTGTTCGCAGAGAGTGAAAATCTCAGTGTAATATATTGCTCAGCAAATCATTCATCATCATAATTGCCATAGTCGTCACTTTACTCATTTGTAGATTTTTTTTCCCTTTCTTGCCAGAATTTTTCTTCAGTAAAAATTGTTTAAAGAGTAGCTATCGGGTTCAATTCAGTTCTCCATGATTGAACAGGGACAAGAACAGTGTTATTTTCTGAATCTACTCCCACTCAAGGTCTAGTTTACCTGGAGTGCATATTCTTCAGGAGTTTGCCACTCAGAGAACATTTTCTTTATGTTCTCTTGGTGTGAATTTTAAATTCCAGCAGGACATTTCAGGGAGCCGATCTCATTACTGCTGTGTGTGCAGCCCTCACATGTCATCTCCTGTCTCTTTCAGGAAGACTCATTTTTGAGCTGCAGACATTAAGTACAAATGAGCCAGTGGGCACACATATATGACATTACAGATTATTTTGGCATTTAGACATCCTTTATTTCAGTTTTTTCTGTGATAGGCTAGAGACATAAAGAAGATAGGAATCTAACCAAGAGATTTGGCACCCAACACCATACTGAGTTTGGATAGATGCTTCTTAGGCCTTCCACTGCTTGCCAATGACCTCCCTGTACTCACACAACCATCTGCTGAAACAGGAATGTGAAGGACGGCAGCGATGATGTCATAGACATGTGATCTTGCCCCAAGAAGCCTTTCATATGTAGGGTTTTAAGGTAAACAACTGAATTTCTTGAGTAAAAGACTTATTAGAATATCTCCCAGAAACCGTGGCCGCATTTCAGAATGTCCTGATTTATATCTCTGGTGACCAGATTTCTCTGCCAAACATTGCAGATGATTGTTTGATGAGTGGGCAGATTATTTGAAATCAGAACTGCCTTGGAGATCCCAGGGTATATGGTTTCCATATCTATATTTCTGGAAAGAATCGGCTTGTGAATAATTATCTTGAAAATGCTCAGTGAGAAAATGATAAAATACATTCAACATATTTTCAAAAAAGAAGTAAGATCTGTGTTAACAAATGATTTCTTTAGACATCAGCATGCATAACTGGAAATGGACACAGATATGTGGCGTTTGGAGAAGGCATCGCCCTAGTGAGGGAGACGATGTCTCAAGTGCCAGGGAAAGAACTTTAATATTTGTTAAGCACTAACTTATCTTCTTTGTCAAAGGGAAATTGTAGTCAGAGATTGGTCCAAAGTTTATGCTGCTTTGCGCTATACTGCCTGGCCTTCAACCCCATTTCTTGAGAAAGTGTCCTATGGTGTAGTTTTGGCTGGCCTGGAGTTCACTTCCATACAGACACATGTTCAAGTGTGTAGATAGCAACAGATCATCTGATGAAAATCAGCAATCCATAGAATCTCTGGTAATCTCAAAATTTCCCGTATTAGTTATCTGTGAATGAAAACACTCAAAATAATCTGCACCGATGCTCCCTTCAGTCTAAGAAGCTTGCTTTCCCTGTGCCTCCCAGACCAGAGAGCTGCCTAGGGCATGCCAACATGTTGCAAAAGTTATGCCCCTCTGTGTCTGTTTGTCCCCATAGAGTCTAAGTTATGGCCCTCTGTGTCTGTTTGTCCCTAGAGATTATAAACTCGTGGTCTTCACACTGGCATCCTCCCTACTACCTGTGAGCAAGTCAAAAATTCAATCTCTGGTATCCCCTCCCCCAACCTGCTTAGAACAGCTGACCTGATCTAGAATTCTCAGTGTTAGGAAGACTCCGTGTGATTTGTGTGCTGATAGATTCAAAGGCACAGCTTTATCAGGTAATAAGCATTCTTGTGACACAAAAATGCAAACAAACTTCACACAGTTCAGTTCTCTGCTTGGGTTATAGAAGGTGTGAGTGCTCTGGCTTTCTAGAGTGCCAGAGCCTGGTCTTGGGAGTGTTACTTGGAGGAAGTCTTATCCTTAGGTTTTGACACTATTCTTTGCAGGCAGGTCTGAGCTGCGTGGCTGGAGGCAGAGGAAAGTAATTGCGCTCCTCATTTAGGGCAGTGTACCTACAAGCTCTACCTGTCTGGTGCTCTGACACAGGAGATCCCAGGCAGGAGCCGACGACTCTCAATACAAACATGCTTTGATGCCAGGAAGAAAGGAAGAGAGAACTAAATCTAAAACTTCATTTTTACACCTACTTCAGAGACAACACATAGTTCTTTTCCTTAATTATTTATGGTGTTACCTTGGTGGTATTTATAGATTATGATCAGGTTCCCTCCTTGAAGCTTGTCCCCTCGACTGTATAAATTTAGTTTCCCTGAGTGTGTCTCATATGTCTTTCCCTCTGAGCCAAGCCTGAAATGCATTCTATTCCCTTTTGCTAGCTCTGTGATTTATCTGTATTATTCCTAAACTGCTTGAGTCGGAAGAGTTCCTGCGCTTGGTCTTTGGCTGGGTTAGATTCACTGCTGCCTCTCTGGTTTTATATGCAATTCCTAATATGCATATCTGAAAGGTACACTGTGATTATTATTTATTTTTGGTGTCAGCTCAGTTTAAATGTAGTAGAGAGGATAAATACACAATCTTCCCGTTGCATGCACTTGGCTATAGTTAAGCAGGACACAAGCAACCTTTTAGGTAGGAACTTGGGGTCTGTGAAAACCTACCAAGAAAACCAAGTGCTTCATAAGCACATCCAGTAAGTGAAGTTACGTGTAGAAATTTTGCATCTTCAGGAATTTTCTGCTAATTGGAACTTAAAAATATGTTTCAGATGACTTCTTGAACAAGTGTCACTGTGTCTGCTTATGTTTCCACATAGAATTTTGGAAAGAAATGCCTTTTCTCTTTCGTGGCTATACTTATTTATTAGATTGATTCCAAGATTTTCTTCTGAAGCTTTTAATTGCCAATTTGGGACTTTCTTCTACCATCCTACCTCGGGCAAAATTCTGTTGTTTTCTAGCTAGGGTGGTGGTGGCGATTGTTTTTTGCTTGTCAGTTGTGACAATGGTCAGGACTGATCTTTAAATAAAATGTGATCTCATCTTCTAGGTATTTCCCAATTGTAACATTGATCTGGTATATTTTAAATAATTCAAAGAAGATGAAGAGATGTGTGCTGAATAGCTCAATTGACCTTCAGAACCAGGAATTGTTGAAAGTAGAGGAAAGAATGTCTTTAGTGCCAGCTGGACTGGTAGGTTCTACTCTTGGCCATGTGCTAGTTTCTATCCTTTCCAGTCATGTGCTAACTCTGAGGGGTTCTACTTAGGAGGGTATGGAAGACCCTTGGCGGATGCATGGGGAGCCCTTGGTGGTGATGATGTGTTGTAAATACACCAAGGAGCAGGTGGTGATGAAGATGCGTCTACTGCTGCTTCTGTCAGTGTGACTTAGGAGCTGTGAGCTCAGTAAGCCTTCAGCACACTTCATAAAGTAAAACTCCCAAAAGCAGAATAGTAATAGATGGTGTTCTCTCCAGGAATTCCAAGATCACATGATCGATGTTGCTTGCATTCTTAAAGAAGAAAAAGCCTTTAAACATTTTTTTTTGATGGTGACAATTCATCTTGTATAGGACAAAAAGATCATGTGATTATAAACAAACTTAGCTGATCTGTCTTAAAAACATTATTTATTTATTTATTTTTAAGAAGAGAGAGACAAAGAGAGAATAATAGAGTATGAATAAGTGTGTCAGGACCTATTGCCACAGCAAACAAGCTTGGGTGTATGCACCACTTTGTGCATGTTGCTTTACATGGGTATTGGGGATTGAACCCAGGCTGTCTGGCTTTGCAGGCAGGTGCCTTTAACTGCTGAACCATCTTTCTAGCTCTAGGTGTGCTTCTGACAGGATAATTTTGGAATGAAAATTTAGAAATAACTTTTTTATTTTCACTAAGCATTGACAATTGTGACCTGGTGTATGATTAATAACTTCAATCTCTTCTTACCTGAAGTCCCAGGGAGTTTGAGCAGACCCTGTCTAAAAATGCAGTTTCCTCTCTCTCTTGGTTTCTTGAGATGCTCCTAATATGTATACATATATCCCCACATATATTGGTGACACATTTTCACTTTGTGAGAGCTTTTATATACTTTCCCTTAAGTAGCTTATTGTTTTTGTCTCATTTTACTGAAAATGTTGATGAGTTTATGTTCAAATTTCTCCTCTTTTATTTTAACATCTTCCCCCCCCCTGAACCAATTCTTGTTTTATTATTTTTCTTTATGCATGCCTCCACTCTCACTTATTGACTGTTTTTTCCTTTTCTTTTTTTTTTTCAAGTCTCACTCTAGCCCAGGTTGACCTGGAATTCACTAGGTAGTCTCAGAGTGGCCTCAAAGTCACAGCCACCATGCCCGACTTATGGCTAGGTTTTTTTTTCTTACCAAGAATGCACCTGGGC
This sequence comes from Zapus hudsonius, assembly GCA_004024765.1. NCBI lineage: Eukaryota > Metazoa > Chordata > Mammalia > Rodentia > Dipodidae > Zapus > Zapus hudsonius. Next base: position 18,615 of record PVHP010001533.1, on the reverse strand, counting down.
AAAGCTCTTTAACCACTTTGGGGGAGGTCTCATGTACCTCATTTCCAGGGAATGTCAGTCTAGTGCTAGTAAGAAACTTCAACTCTTTATTTTTCTAGTAGTACTTTGCTTCCATAGTTTTTTCACTAAACAACTTCTTTTTCTTCTATATTAATTTTTAATCTTTTGCCTGGACTCAGACATCATTATTTATTGATTTTATTATCTTTAATCTACCCACACAAGACAAAATAATTGCTGTATTGTTTTAGGCACTCTATATTTTCAAATGAACATGACTTACGTTGTGACTGTCATGAATACTGTGAAGATCCCACCTGCCATACTCTGAGGGTACCTGCTACTAAAGGAACATACTTGAGTTCCACATTAGGCATTGATCTTGGCCACAGGGATCTTTCTCCAAGAGGATAAGGTAGGAGGAGAAAGGACTGACTGATGTCTGGAGATCAGGAGTTGACAGTCCTGAAGAGCTAAGCTGCTCCAGTCCCAGAACAAACTTGAGGATTGGCTGAAGTTTCACTTTTAACTAATTGAAGTTCAGCTTTGGCAAGTGCCCATTGCTATTCTGCAAGTCTCACTTCCTTGCAGACTTTCTGTATGCAACTGTCCTTCTGAGAGTTTCTCTGAGAGTCTTCAGACATGCTGCCTTTCAGGAGGTCATACCTTAGCATAGGATACAAGAAAACCAGTCACTAAATGTTAAATCTAGTGAATATCAGCTCCACAGTGGAGCTACAGAAACAGTAAAACTCACTTTGGGTAAAAAAAATTCAGACAGTAATAAATTAGAAGTATGATGAAATGACAGGGAATTGTAAATGACTAGCATTCTCAGCTATAGAGGAGATATGCTTGGATGGTGTCTTGTTAGATACCAGCTAGAAAGGTGACCAACCCAGCTAAGCACATGCTCTGATCCTGGGATTTTTATGCTTGTCTATGGCGTATGAGCTTCATGACCCCAAACACTGGCATAGTTGGCTTTCTGCCAAGAGCAACATTGTGTTCCTGTACCCCCAAACCACTTTTCCCCAAGTTATTTCATCTGTCTTTCTTGTGTCTCATATTTTTTTCTTAAGTCCAACATTGGTTCTATTACTTGTCAGTGATTTTCTAAATTGTATACCATAGTCTTCATATTGAAAGATTTGACAATGCTCTATGAATGAAAGAGTGCATTGGTAAGCAAGCTTTAAGTAGGATAGTGATGCTATTATGTGTTTGGGAATTCTTTAAAGCTGAGAATCAGATGGCTTAGGAAGCTTGAAGCTTGAAAGCAGAGGGTTCTGAAATTATGGGACAAAAGTAGGTGAAATGTTGTGAGACTACGTGTAATGATTGTGAGATGGTGGGTGGTCCATTGACAGTATTTGAAAGATATTTGGGATATATATATATATATATATATATATATATATATATATATATATATGTATATGTATATATATGACTTTTAAAAGTTCTACATCTATGAGCAAATAATATGTGTTAATAGAAGATGAGCCTGATTATATACAAAGACTTTTCTATATGAGTCTTATAAAATTAATGAAATAATTCCATAAAAATCCCAGACTGGAGAGCTATAGGGATGTATTCAGAAGAAAATATTTGAAAATGATTTTGGAAGAATTGTTATACAAAAGTGACAGGCTGTAAAAGAACAGAAAATAAGTGCTAGGAAGAGTTTAAAATGTGATTCAAATCAGTTCTCAAGATGCAAATATGAATACAAAGAAAAGACCTTAAAAACTCCCAAATTTCTGTAGAGCAATTTGAAATAAAATTGGAGCTCATTTAGAGAAAGAATTGCCCATATTTAGTATTTCTCCTCCTAAGAGGTTAGTATATTTCATAGTTGTATTTTGACTCTGTTCATTTATGTTTTCATTACATTATAATTCAAAGAAAATTATGGTTATAACCTTTTTGTTAGATTGACAAATTCTTTAGAAGCGTGGTGTACTTGGAAACAAGTTAAATCTAACCATAGGTACAGATTTGCTTTAGTTCTCAACTAATCATTTCTTTTCAGATGTGTGCTCCAAACAATTTTCAATGTCTTGAACTCTTGGAAAACAGAATAAGTTTTCAGAATGAGGGAGACTGTATCTACCAAAGATTTAAGCACAATCCATTCCAAATAGGATCTGAATATCCTTTGTTTCCTAAGTGGGAAAAGGGATGAAGAGAATGTTGTTAGTTTAAGTGATTGAGATATGAATTTGGAAGAATTAATAATTGTTTTATTTTCACTGACTAATGAAGCAAGAAATTAATAAAGAGAGAACTATTGGACACAATTTATATATTTAGTTATTAGATGAAGCAAGTGACTCTAAGGAAGTGTTATTTCTATTGTTTTAGTGGAAGATCAAGATGTATTTGCATATAGTTTATAACTTTCTTTACTGTAACTGTGTGTAATATAATTTTATATACATTATCTTTGGATAAAGTATGTTTTTTTGTTTCTTTCCCCCTTTTTTGGAACTATGCCATTGTAGCATCTAGGCTTTGCAATATTAATTAATTTTCATGGCAATGCCAATAATCACAGCCAATGTGAAGCATTTATAGTCCTAGGCACTATTCCAAGTGCTATACAAGCCCTTTGAGGTGGGTTGTATTACTTACCCCTTGCTGAAGATACACTGAAGAAAGAAAGATGCATGCAGTGTGTCCAAAGTTACACAGCTATCAATCAGGACTCTAAACCAGACAGTTAAGCATCGAAGTCTATATTCCTAATCACGATGCTTTGTAACTTGCGTTGGGGAGGGCAGTTTGAGTCACCCAGAGAAGAAACCAGAGAAAGTACTTCTTAACACAAATATTGACTTGAAAAGTTGAATATCATTAAGATTTTATAGTTTTTACTATGACATTGCCTTTTTCTTTTCTTGTCACAGGCCTGGTCTGATTGTCAACTTTATTATCTACTACAATAATTTAGTTTTACACATCCTCGTGTTGAACGTGCCATGTTTTAGTTTATAAATATAATGAGCAATCTTCTTACATGTTTTGAAATAAGAAATGATGGAAATATGACTATAAATATAGTACTGTGAGACTGAAACCATCCAAAGACAGATCGACCTTTCAAAAGATATATTCTAGTCCACTGTCTTTAAAATAACATTCTTGGCTGGAGATGTAGCTCAGTGGTAGAGTGTTTGCCTATCATGCACGAGGCTCTAGTTCAATCCCTATCTCAAGTAGGGAGGGAGGGGAAGAAGGAGGGAAAGAGAGAAAGAGAGAGAGAAAGAGACAGACAGACAGACAGACAAAGAGAAATAATCACAACTAATATTTTCTATCTATCTTGTTTATATTTCTTAAAATTTGCTAATATTTGCTTCTCAGTACAAGTTACTGAACATATGCCCAGGCAAAATGAGCAACTTCTTTATTAATATTTTAATAACCATTCTATTAGAATATATTGAAAATTATACACTGAACACAATATATAATTGCTTGTATAGGAGCGAATGAAGAACTATTACTTGAGCTCACTTTATATGAATATGAATTTTTAATCCTGTTTCATCATGTTTGCAGTGAGTCTAATGATAGTGTCTATGTCTGAATTAAAGTGTGTGAGGGTTAGAATGAGGTGATGTTTGTGACACACCAAGCATAGTGCCTAGCAGCTAAATGCATAATAAATGCAGCTACTATAATCATCACATACGCTGTTTACTGTTTACAGCAAACAGGATTTATTCATCTTCTCTTACTACTGAGGAAAGACATGTGGAACTTCAATGACTTGTCTAAAGCCACATAGTTGGCAATGGGTCAGTAATGGACTCCATAAAATTCATTCATAAATGAAAAATCAAACCTTTGAGTCCTACTATGTGTCAGGTCTTAGGTTGGGGTCCAGTGGTAAGATGACAGAAATAAGAGGTTCTCCCATGCAAATAGGTAGATGAACAATGCAGCTTAGTGAGTGGGGAGAATTATAAGCTGTCTGGTCTTATTGGCATACTAATGGCAAGGTGATGAGAGAGTGGTATGGAGCCTGGACTGTCCTTGATCCCTATAGGAACTGATCTGAGACAGGTGGAGAAGGCTTCTAATCCCCTAACTCTGAGATTTATCTTGTCCACACTTAGCAGGATGAAAGAGGAGGCCCCTGCTTGATCTGGGGATGGATTCTTAGCCTAAATATGTTCACATAAGCATAAATCTTTAACACTGGCTCTTTGAGTATTATGTCTATATACACAGGGATTAACATTTTTTGTTGTTTTTGTCTTTATTATCCATTATTACATACATTGTATGAACAAATCTTGTAGCCCCATTACACTCCTTCCTGTCCCCAACCCATTAGGGACTCTCCTTGTGGGAGTACTGGATCAGTCCTTGGAGGTAAGGAGTTAAAACTATCACAGCAGGTAGCCAGGTTCCCCCCTCTTTGAACATTTTTATTTATGTTGATGAGTATGTTCGCAGGAAACAACCAAGCAGAACTTCACTGGCACATCATTGGTATGCATGATTTCTTTGCCAAATTGTCTAATGGTTTCTGAATGTTAGATGAATTGCTTTATATTTGTGCGTGTGTGAGTGCATGTAATGGCTACAGAGATGATGCATTTTAAAATTTGAGTTGCATATTAATATTTTCTTCCTCTTTATTTTCTCTTGTCTAGACAATCAAAAACTAATAAATCAAGCCCTGGTTGATAGCATTTGCTATCAAGTTTACAGATATTTTCATATTGGCTAATGTGAAGCTCCTAAATGCTGCTATTGAATGTACCCTTGGGCTGAATACCCAGTAGCATGCTCTACATAGTATTTCCACCCCAGTGCCATCAGGGGAAGGGATAACAAGAGTACAAATAATAGGAACATGGTTATGAAGTCATATGTTTGTATGACTATTGTTTAAATAAAACTGACTTAGATTTATGTTTTAATAAAGGCCATATTTAACCTCTTAAGCTTGCAATTTCTTTTAAATATTTGGCCATTGTGAACTAGTGTGAATACTACTATATGGGCTATTTATTTGGTCATGAGTGCCTCTTACTTAGACTTCTGTATTTCAGAAACAATGACAACTATTTCATAGTTGAGAGAGGCTATAGGATAACCTTAACACAGCTGGTTTTAACATGCATTTTAAGTATTTGAGAGGATAATCTACTATTTTTCTATCAGAAGAATGACTGTGTCAAGGAGTAACATGCAATATTTGCATTTGTTTTTCAAAGAAAAGCAATAGAGAAAAGAAATTGCATGCACAGAAGTGGGTTGCTTCTGTGTATGTCTGGAAGACTCTTATCCTTCATTCCTCTCTGCCACTGTGGGACATTCAGTGGACATTGGGATCTATTGGAGCCACTGTCCAGGCATTGAGCATAGAATGCAGAGTTCATGGGTGTTTTCATCAAAGAATGAATGGGAAGCCATGGAAGAATTTTAGTTTTGAGGCATCTGTGGAGACTTTTCATTAAGGTTTACCATGTATGGCTTGGCAAGTTGTCTCTTCAAAACAGCAGCCATCCAAGAGGGTGGATATGCAGCCTTGAATCCAACAGCCCCTTTTACCAGCTTTGCTAAATGGTCCGTGGGGGTTGCCCACCCCTGTTAACTGCTCCTGTCAGAGGAGCAGCTTTATGCTAACACATCCTCCTCAAGGGGGTGCCGTTTGTTGGTCCCCATGGAGACGCCCCTCTTTTCTCAAGCACAAAAGCACTCTGTGTGCTTGTATGCTTTGTGCTACACAACAGCAATAGAGCTCTGCCTGAAAAAGTTTTCATTTTGTTGAACTAATTAATATGTGTAGTGACTTGGTGAAATTTATACTTTGAATAGATCTCTCTTGGCAAGCAGTAGATATTGTATTAGTTTCCTATAGCTGCTATAACAAAATAATACAAACAGTGTTTTAAATAACAGAAGCTTATTGTTTTCAGCAATCTTGGATGTTAGACATTTTGGACTGGGATGTTGGAGGGGGTGGGCAATACATTCTGTGAGGGTGCTGAGGAAGGAAGGATATGGTCTAGTCCTGCCTCCTGGCTTCTGTTTCTTGGTGTGAGATAGCATAGTCACACATGACATTCTCACTATGTACTGACAAGTCAGTGTCCAAATTTACATCTTTGTATATGTGAGTGTAGAGTGTGTGTGTGTGGTGTATGCATGTATATATGTGAATGCACATGAGTTCAGAGGCCAGAAGAAGATGTCAGTATTCTCCTTTATTATGCTTTCACCTTATTTCCCTGAGATGGGATCTCTCTCTGAATTTTGAACTCCCCATTTTTTAATTAGACTGGTTGACAAGGGAGCCTTAGCCATTCTCCTATCTCCATTCCTCTCAGTGCTGTTTGACCATGACCATGCCTGTTTTGTTTTTTTAAACATATGTCTTGGGAATTACACTCAGGTCTGCATGCTTGTACAGCAAGTGTTTTACCTGTGGAGCCATCTCCACACTCCCTTCCATTTACATTTTCATAAAGATCTTAAATAATTACCTCTACAATGACTGTACTTTCAAGAAGAATCTGGAGATTAGAATTTTTTAATATCAATTTTTTGTTTTTTACATGTAAAGGTTATTTTATCCTTTTTATAATTTTAACTTTATATGGACAAATCATGAATTGGTTCCGTCATTTTTGACAGACTTTTACTTATAACAAATAGTTTCAGAGGAGACAAAACTAGACATAAAAAGACAAGATGCTAAATATCTTAGAAATATGTTACACATGTGGAAGTGGAGACAATGACTTTCTCATTCTAAAATAGCAATATATTTATTCATAGATAAGACCTTGAATTAAGAGGGCATTTTCTTGAATATATTATATTATAAATTACATCAAAAATTTTTTGATGTAATGTTTAGACTTGTTGTTGTAAGTACAAACAATATTATTTCACAATTTAGTAAGTGTGGGTCCAGCCATCTGAAACCCATTTAGCTGGGCTCTTTGAGTTGCTCATGAGGCTGTCATTAAGGTACTAGGAGGGACTGAAGTTTCTCAAGGCTCCCGCATGGAAGGAGCCACTTGGAGAAACTCCTGGGATGGATGGCAGGACCCAGTTCCTTGAGGGCTCTTGGACTGAGGACTTCAGCTCCTTGCAGGCATTAGTGACTCAGGTCTTTGGCATAGTGTGTCTCTCCATGTGACCACTTATAATGGCATTTGGATTTATGAGAGTGAGCAAATTAGAAGATGAGCAGAGTGCAGAACAGAACGTTGATTCAAAGACGACTGGGCACGTTCAGGTGGCCTGGTCATACACTAGAAAGTCAACTCCAGGGAGTCGGTTGTTAGAAGTGACATTCCATTTATGTAACAGTTAGTCCATTAGACCATGAGTGTAGCCAACATCCAAACAGGAGGAAGGAACATGAAGAGCAGCAAGCAGAGACTCACTGGCACCATCTTAGAAAGGTTGTCTATGTGTGCCATTTAGATGAGCCAAAGCTTGCTCTTGACGGGTTAGTGTTCAACTTTTAAAACTATTTTGACAAGTAGAAATTGTGTGTACTTGTGGTGTACAATATGTTTTGATACATATACAATAGCTAACCCAAACTACTATATATATATATATATATATATATATATATATATATATATATATATATATATATATATATATATATA
>PVHP010001533.1:0-10857 GCA_004024765.1 Zapus hudsonius | reverse complement strand
CATCTTCCCTGTGCTGGTTGAATTTCCAATCTGTGCATGCATGCCATATCACATCCCTCTGCATCACCTCAGACTGCTAGTGAGGCAATTAATTGCTTTGATTCCTGACAGTGGCCTTGATCCTTTTCATCTGGGAGTCTTGCTATTTGAGAACTCTAATCGATTTCAACAGTAGTTGTCATTTCTTTATTTTGTGTGTGTTAGATTATTCTAGGAGTTGAAGTAAGTGTAAGCAAATGTAAATATGGTGAGGGGGTCAAATCTCTCTCATCTGTCCTTCCTACGTATTAGAAGGAATGGGACATCCAGGTTAGCTGTTGCTTATGGTAATTTCACAGTAGAAAATAAAAGCGTGGAGCCATTCATATTAAATTTGCTGTAGCAACTGGGGTGATTTAAACTAAAATAATGAGGTACATTTATGTGCACTCTAGTCCCCATGCATTCTTTTGAGGTCTGTACATTGAGAGGGTTGTGTTCGTACTTTGATGGATACATAAAGCAATAATAACTGTGATTTTTTTGTATTTTTCTTTAATTTAATTTTATACACTTTTTGTTTTGGAAACATTTTACTTAGTAGAGGTCTTTGTCACTAATAGATTTTTTTTCCAGTAGGGCATGGTATATGGAAAGTTTGATTTTTTTGTTTCCCTATTTCATGGTTAATGGATTTTGCTTTTTCAAGCTGGATTGTATGCCTTTCCCTTCTGACATATTTCTAGCTTCAGGGAACATAGTCCCCTCTGGCCCATAATATTAGCAATCGTCAGTGATGTAATCCTGTTTCATTTCTGCTATGGATTTTATACTCTAGTTATAACTTCTCATATATAAAGTTGGAATTTAGCTAAGCATGCATTTCTAACATTCTTTTCTATGAATATCTTTGCATTCCTAAAAATGCTAAGCATGAATAGCAGAAATTCATTTTCTCATATAAATAGTCTGAAATATCATGGAAACACATAATTTTATTTTTAATCTGTCTTTTTCTTATTGCCCTTATTAGACAAATAGGTGTTCTCTGTACTTCTAAAAATTTCAAACATTATCTTGAAAGGCATGTCACCAGCATTTTTGCTCTTAGAGGGACTTTGATGCTGAGGAAAAGGGAACACAAACATGTTTCAGGATTATTTTTTTCTTTCCTCTGTCTTTTAATAAAATTTCCTTAAAAGGCATTTGGCATGTTTTTTCGTCCCCTTTCCTCTTTATGGCTTATAAAAGCTTACCCAGCAGTGCTCTCAGCAGAAGGCTTTGCTTCCTTGACACTGAGATGTAGCAGGGCCTATGCTGACAAGGGCCATACAAGTCCAAGCTGTGAGGACCTAAGACATCATATAATCAAAAGAGAATAGACTATGAAGTGAGAAAATCTGGTTAGGTCTTGTCCTGTTATTTCCTAGTGAACTGTCAGCCAGTGAGATTTCTTTGAGTCTTGGTTGCCTCACCTGTGAAATGGACATGGCTATCAGATGCACTTTATATATAATGGCTAGACATAAATCAGAATATTCCCATTCTTATGTACATCTAAAAGATAATAAGATAACTGAGATATTAAAATTATGTCTCTATGTTATTTTGTTCTTCACCAACAAAATATAGAATTTTGCAGGATGAACTTCATAGTACATCTACCTTGTCCTTTAGAAGTCCTGCTCACTCCTCCTGAACTACTCTCAGCCAACTTCCCTTCACGCCTTCCTCTCTCTGCTTGTTCTGCTGAACCTGAAGTCTTTAAATTTATTGAAAATTGCTACATGATTGATTCAGTATTAGCTTTGCACTATACAAACAAAGTAAACAGCACAGCTCTCCCTTTAAGCATCAATTTCCCCCTCTTGGTGTCAGGCCTGCAGAGAACAGGAAGTGTCAGTAATGACAGCTGGGATGCTGAGAGCTCTTACACACCTCTCTGTTCCAAAAACAAACTTTATGTATTGTAAATCTCAGTATAAGTTATAAGAGTTATAACATACTTTATTACAGATTTCCTTCCCAAGGATTCTGAGGCTCTGGTATAGACTAAATGAGAAGCCCAGTGATATAGAGCTGGTAGGTTGTAGAGTGGTAGAGAATGAGAACAGCTTCAACATTGTTAATCACCGGGCTTGCTTGTGTGCTGGTGAGCAAGAGCAGACTTCCCTGGTGATTGGGATGATTCTACTTGGCTAGGCTTCAGTCTCCTAAGTATCAGACTTCTTTTCTGGGACTGCTTATAAGATAGATGTAAGGCTTGATAGGAAAAAAATGGGAGTATAACTGTAAACATACCCACAACCATAAATATATAGATTTACTGTATGAACAAACTGTGTTGGTTCTTTTTCCCCAGTGTTATCAGACACTGAGGACACTCAAAACTCATCAAATCAACATCCAGAAATTGTGGAGAGTTCAACATTAACATAGACTTGTAAGCCTGCACACCTGCCAGGGCTCAGGGAACACTGTGAGAGAATGGGTGGAAAGATTATACCATTTCAGATTTCAGAGATTAAAAATGGGTATAAATTTGTAATCTGTGAATAGATAGTAAGAAATAAATTTAGGCAAACTGGGCAAGAACATGGCAAAAATTCAAAGCATTTGTTGTTTTGATTTAGAGTGGAGATAAATATTCATTTTTAGCACTACATGCAGGGGCTTGGGGGATGTAGCTCAGTGGTTAGAGATCTTGCTTAGCAGATGCAAGGCCCTGGCCTCCGTCCCCAATATCAACAAAAAGGGAAATCTCATGAAGATAAATTTATTCTCAAAGATAGGCTCTCATGGTCAAGGCTACTATGAGAGTTTATAACAAGGGAACCAAAACTGTCTGCCTACAATTTGCTACAAACTTGAAGGAAAAATTTTAGAAAAACCTTTAAACTTTTTTTATTTTTGTCATGAACACCATGTTCAAGCTATGGAAGATCCATAGAAAATACAGGAGTTTTTTTTCCCTAAAGTTCTGCAGGTTTTACAGATCAAATATTTCATAAACTGGAACAAATCCATAGAGAAGAATGCAACCCTGGGAAGCAAGCATCCTGTGTGTGATAATCAGATGTGCTGAAGAAGCAGATGAGGTTAACAGCAATGAAAATAACTGATGTCCCACAGGGTTAAATAGGATCGTACAGGTCTGTAAAATTAGTTCTAGCATTTTGGAGACATGTAGATTACAAGATATCTACAGCCAAAGGCATGCCTTATCATAAATGGCTCTAAAGCTATTTCCTAATGGATGCATGGAAAAGTTGACCTAGATGTGCAAACAGTTGCAAGAAAACAGTTTCTTTGTCACCTGCAGGGAACTGACCAACTGGCAGCCATAAGAGAGAAAGCAGTACAATACCTGGGACATTTCCCAGAGAAATTATGAAAGCGGATTTTGTCACATCTCTCTTCTTCTCTCCTGTCCTATTGATTTCAGCTCTTCCATATCTCTGGAGTCTTTGCTCCTCTTTTCATTTCTATCAGTACCAGCCCAGTCCAAGCAACTGCCATTTTTCACCTGGACTATGGGAACATCTTTATAATTGGTTTCTATTCTTGCTGTCTGAACAATTCATTCTCTAAATTAGAGCTTTCCTTCTTAAAGCCCATCAATAGCTTTCCATTGCACAAAAGGACAAACACTTAAGGCGGCCACATAGCCAGAAATATCTGGGTACCACTCTTTCTCCCAAGTTTATCTTGATTCCTCTATATTCCCTCCTTTCCTTGCTGTATCTAGTAATGCTTTGATTAGTAATGATGACCATATTTTTGTCCTTTGGGGCATGATTTTAAGATTGACATTTGTCTTTCCTGCTAAGCCATAATCACTAAGGTTGTTGTAAATTTTAGTTCATTATTATAACTCCAGGATTCAATAAATATTCACTAAACATAAAGTTGACTGAATGAAGCTCTTTAAGCATTAGCACTTTTTGTAAGAGATTTGGCTATTTCAAACATTATGTTATATACCTCGTTAGAAAATTACTAGTGCAGAGAGCAACATATTTTTCTTTTCTTTTAAAGTTCCAACCATCACTTTATTACTCTCTCATCAATACTGTCCACATTATTTATCTGAGGTTAGAGTTAACAGCAACTCCCCGTTTTTCTGAGGCTGCCTGCTGGAGTCCATTCCAAGGTGGGGAGCTTTAGATGTTTTGTCTGTGTGTGGATTCTTACCTAGATCACCCCATCTTGCAATTACAAAAAAATCCCACATACAAAGATAAAACCATAAATAATCCAGAGCATCACAGCAGATTAAGATCTGAGAAGCCAACTGAGGGTATGGGGAACAGGTGGCTAGTCACAATTTCATGGTCTTATTTATCTGTGATGATCCTCTCCTCATTTTATGTACATATTATGCTTTTATCTCCTGCAAGATAGAGACTTCTTTTCCCTTCAATGGTACTTTTGAATATGTGATTAAAATGTAATCTAGTAAGCATAAGATTTCTAAGTAGAACCATGCCAAACAGTTTTTATATTCCTACGTTATCTATTTCTGTGCTGAGCTACTGGTGGGGTTTGAATATAAAATGTCTCCCATAAATTTGCTCCTGTGCTTTGAACACTTCTTTCCCAGTTGGTGATGTAATTTGGGAAAGTTATGACATCTCTAGAAGGTAGAGCCTTGAAGGAGGTAGTGGGTCCCTGAAGGTGAGCCTTGAGGTTTTATGGTTGGACCCCATTGCTAGTTGTTTTTTTCTTCCTGCCTTTCAGATGTGACAGCTGGCTCCCCACTCTACCATACCTTCCCCATCATTATGGACTCTTATGTTAGAATTAGCTCTTTCACTCCATAAGGGGTTTCTGGTTTACATAAATGAGAAAGTAACTGATATAGTTACTAAGAAAATATTCACAAATTTAGGGTGATCCATATAGATGTCCTCTGAACATTAATTTTTATCAAATGTTTAATGATACAATATTATGATGTTTTCCAAGGTTTTTCTATGGGCTTAATAAAGAAATAGTAAGAGTTTATTAAATATGGCCCTTGAACAGTGACAAATAGCTGTTCTGATAAACTTGCCGGAAATTACACTGCTTTGGCAGCCCATTTTAGAGACTTTTCTAGTTGAGTAATGAGCTTGAAATTAGGGCAAAGTCCTTGTGTTTTGGAAAGTTTGACAATTCATAGCTCTTGTGTATGTCTTGCTTCTTGAGAAAAATATTTAGTAAAATCTTGAAATACGGTTGTTTAATTTTTCAGTGTTGAGTTAGAATTTTTCCTCTACTACTGTGGATTTTTGTGTCTGTTAACACACACAAAGTAATGGAACACAAATTAAATTTTAGTTAGAATTGTTGATCCGATTAAAAATACATCGAGATTCAAAATTTTGTTCACAAAAAAGGTCAAGCAAGACAGTGAGCAGAAGGAGTCAACAGTTGGAGTTCTGTCTAACAAAACTGGCAAGCTTAATCTCTGATCACTAATTTACTTAATCATTTAAAATATTTTAAGTGATTGATAAGAAGACTACAAAAGCAGCTTTTGCCAAACCTGGAAGAAATTTACAGGAAGTATGGAAGAAAATGGTCAAAGGATAAAATATGAGATTCACAGATAATTACAGATTGAAAAAGAATAATAATTTATCAATGATAATAATGGTTGTCCTGGTCAGCGTTCTCTAGAGGAACCTACCCAGTAGTAATATGTATAACTATGTATATGTATAACAAATATAAAATCATTATATGGTTTTAAAAGGGAATTTATTAAATGTAAATTTACTTGCTGGACAGTCCAACTATAAGCCTATTGGCTGGAGCACCAGAGTACCTGGTAGGTGTTCAGTCTAAGAAGCTGGAAGCATCAGAACAAGAAGGAATAATGCCATAATAACATAGACCTAGCTTCAGGCTCAGGCTGTCAGCTCACTGGAGAGCTGCTGATGGGAATCCATGTTGAATGGCTGGAGAAACTGGAGTCTAATGCTCAGGGGTGATTGCAAACAGCAAGAGATGTGGAGGAAGAGTGGAGCATGCGCCCATGACCACCAGACTATCTTGACTGCACAGTATTCTCTGCTCCTTGTAGACATATGGATTAATAGCAGTCATTGTAAAGCCATTGAATATTGACATTAAATACATCATGAATGATACTACAATGTACCAATGAGTAAGAGGCTAAAAATAAAATAAATATTGTGCATCTAACAGAAAACAGGAAAGAAGAAAAGAGAACCAAAATAAAAAATCAAGATGGTAAAAACATTGACTAAGATAGGCCAAAACCCAAATGGCATCTGTTTTCCTGCTTCCCCTCCTCTTTCTCTTCCTGCTTTTTCTTCTTCCTCTTTCCTCTTCCCTATCCTAGCGATGCTTCTTCTCATCATCGATTTAATTATCCACTGCTTGTCTGTAAATTTCTCAGGTTCATAGATTGAATTGACAAATAAAATTTGACTCTGTGCCTTTAGGAGAAGTTGCATTTTAAACATAAAGCCCAACACTTTGTAAGTAAGTGGAAGGGACAGCTAATGAAATTTGATCAACTGTATTTTATGACGCTTGAACTTTTGGAGGTAAAGATTATGAAATGATTTAAACAGAAAGACATAGCTACACAACTAATATTGGCTCACAATATATGAGACATAAATTAGCAAAACCAGGGTTATTGCTGCTTATATGATCAAGCACTTGCCTGTTATGTTTCAAGCCCTGGGATTAAGGCTCAGTGTTCTCCAAAATCACAAAAAACAGCAAGAAACAGTGACATGAAGAACAAAACATGGCAGAACCATAAGATGAACAAATACATATTAAAGGTACTTGTAGGAGATTTAATTCTTTTATCAAAAACATAAAGCAGAGCTGGGGAGATTGCTCAGTGGTTAAGGTGCTTGCCTGCAAAGCCTAAGGATCTGGGTTTGATTCTCCAGTACCCACATAAAGCCAGATGCACAAAGTGGTGCCTGCATCTGGATGGAGTTGGTTTGTAGTGGCTGGAGGTCTGGAGGTCCTAGTGTACCTATTCTCTCTCTCTCTCTCTCTCTCTCTCTCTCTCTCTCTCTCTCTCTCTCTCTCTCTCCCCCTCTCCCTCTCTTCCTCTCTCTCTTGCAAATAAATAAAATTTTAAAAATACATAAAATACACATCTGAACAGAGACTTAGAAGATAGTTTTGTAAAAATTAGCCTCATCAACATATTCATATTTAGGTTAAAATTATTTTTAAGCACGTACACCTTCCTTTTTCATATTTATTGTCAATCAATAATTAGATACATTGTATGAGCAAGAGTTATGGTGGTATCCCCATTTCTCTCCTCCCTGTCCCCACCCCACTGGGGGCCTTTCTACATGGGCTTGCTGGACCAGGCCGTGTGATAGGGGGTTATGGATTGTACGAGAGGTAGCCGGGTTTTTTTCTTACTGAATGACTAGTTTAGTCTACATCTAGACATACAACAAAGTAAAAGCAAGGATACAAAAATGGACGTATCAGGAAACACTGAGATTCAATGCCACTCTTTTATAAATAAAAGATAAATGAACAATCATATAATTAGGAAGCTGAAAGTACATTTCTAAATAATTTATGAGTCAACTATGAGGCTATGAAATGTGTAGAAATTAATGAAAAATAATACTGCTGCTCATTAAATTTTGTGGGACGCAACTAAATTAGTGCTTAGAATTTACAGCTGTAAGGGTAGAAGTTTTTTTTTAAAAAGATGATCAAGTTGATCATGTTATCGTTTCATTGAAGAGTTGAGAGAAATAACAGAGTGTAATGAAGTGTAATGTAGACAAAAAGAAGTACAACAATTATGTTATTAAGTTATTAAGTTCAGGATTAATGAGTGAAAGCAAAGAAAAAAAAACTCAACCAAACCCAAGGAGAGTTCTTTGACAAGACTATGACAGATATCTCTGACCAGCTTAAGAGAAAAAGAGAGAAGGTAAATTATCAGAATTAAAAATAATTAATTATTTAATAATTAAACAAAAGGGAGAGATTTTACAAATGGAAGATGGTGTTTAAATTTTGTAATTTTTCAAATGAGAAAATGAGTAATATTCTGGAAAAACATGTTACCAATAATCTTAAAAATATTAAGCACTAGTAGAGAATTGAGTCCCTCCCCATACACTGAGGTTCCCACAGTTTTATCTGTATGTTTTACCAACGCCTCAAGGAAAGTTAAATTCTATCTTAAACAAAAGAAGAAACATCATAATATGAGTAATTAAGCTTCTCACCCCACCTTCAGTTTAGCACAGTTATCAGTTTAACACTTGAAAACTCAAATACTGTAATTTACTACTTTAGCAGTTCTCAAAAAAAAAAAGTAAGAAAGAAATGTCTTTTGAATAGATGTGAAGAAAGCTTAGAAAGATGTAACACCATCCATGTTCCAGTTCTTGGCCAATGGTGGCTTGGGGCAGGTTCCTTATGTCAGAGGCATCCCAAAGACATTCAGAAGGGTGATAAGGGTGCATTCTTCCACTGCACCTATGTGATATTGATCTAGGAATTCTGAATGAGACAAGCAAATACAAAACAACACAGAAAAACAGAATTAATTCAGAAAGTTTACTTGTTTCAAAGCCACTTTACAAAAATCAATAGGTAGCTGATATCAGAAATAATTGATTAAAAATGCAGTCTTCCCCAACCTGCTTCCAGTAAGACACACCTGTGAGGGTTCTGAAAGTAAATCTCAGATGCGCAAAGCCCTGGTGAAAGAAATGATTAAACTTAAAAGTGGAACAAAGACTGAATTAATAAAGAGCTAGTTCATGGGCATGGATGTTAAGATCTTTTATCTTGAAGGTGTTCAATTAAGATGCAAATCTAGTGCGATTCTAGCAAAATTCCCTTGGCATTTGCGTGGGAATGTGGATGAGGATCCTGAAGTTCACACAGAAGGATGTTTTGAGAAAAGAATATGGGTGGAATCATTGGTATTTAGTTTTAGAGATTATAGTGACAAGGGTACCGGTCAGTAGACGACAACCAAGATCCAAGTGCGTATGAGAACTTGGTAGATGAAGGAGGAGCCTTCGATACATCAATGGGGAAGACAAGACCACGCAAAGACTACTGCAGAGAAGCCCCAGTCCCCAGATGGCAAAAGAAGAAAATGCAGTCTGTACTCACCTCACTCACACAGTACACTTTTTAGTCTAAGCAATAAGCTCTGGCTTTGAAAAGTAAAAGTCTCAGACTCAGAAGAAAATATAGGAAAAATACCTCTGTTGACCTTCTGGACAGTGGGAGATTTCTTTAAAAAAGATGCAGATAACATAAGCTGAAACAGGAACATTTGATATTTGACTATATTTAAAGCAAAGTGTTCTGTCTGTCCAGGGACGTACTGTGTAAAGCCAGCTAGCAAGAACTGTGGGATGATTTCCACAAATCTCATATTGCCAAATGTTGTGCTCCGGAATATATACGAACTACCACAAATCACAAGAAAATGATAAGTGAGTTGGTGGCAGAGTAAGTTACAGGACAGGGAACTTTCCAGAAGAGGAACATTTAAGAGCCAGTAAAAGTGAAGCCATATTATCCCCTCTGTTATCATTAAGATGCAGTTTACAACTAGGAACCAAAGAAGGTTTCATAGCCATTGGTGAACAAAGATTGCAAAATACAGAATTTGGCAAGGAGAAGCAGGGAGTGTCCTATGTTGGCGGTGTGCACATTGGAACAAGGTTTGTTCCTATAAAGAAATGAGTGAAATACAAAGTAAGATTGAAGGACAAATGTAATGTGAATGGAAATACTTTAATTGATTGTCAAAGCCAATATGTCATTTCTGTGGCTATTCCCAGAGCAGGAGAGATAGGCATCAATCAGATGAAAGGGAAATTCCACCTCAGAGATTTGTAATGGTTTTCACATTTAAAAAATATCTGAAGGAAAGATGGAAAAATATGAACATTTA
The DNA here is from genome assembly GCA_004024765.1 of Zapus hudsonius. Classification (NCBI taxonomy): domain Eukaryota; kingdom Metazoa; phylum Chordata; class Mammalia; order Rodentia; family Dipodidae; genus Zapus; species Zapus hudsonius. The sequence goes on along the minus strand of PVHP010001533.1, from coordinate 941 downwards.
AATAAAATACTGGCTATATATAGGTAATATATTTTCTTCCATACTTTCTGTATGATTGTAACCTTTTATTTATTGAAGAATTTTATTATTTTTTAAAGAAAGAGTTGAATGTAGAGTTTTGAGGATGGAAGGAAAAGAAGCTTGTATGGACTTTGATTTGGTAAGTGGCTATTCATGGAATTCATTCATTCTCTACATTGCTTATGCCCTTATATATTGTCTCTCTAATATCGCCTTTTATTGTGCCTTCCTCTGGCCATTGAAAATTTTAACCCACATTCCTCATTTATGTCTCTGCTGAAAATCTACCAATGTTTAGCATAGTGCACATTACTTTTCTACTGGAACATATATGTGCTCATTACTGTAAGAAGTCCTCTGTGCTTGATTCTTTCTAAAGCCTCAGCTCCTCTGGGCCTGACACAGTTTAGTCTCTCAATTAATTGTTTATTTATTTATTTATTTTTTAAAATTTATTGTCCATAATGAGTTACAACATTTAGTGGGCAAACAATGAGTTGTTATCCCCAATTCCCCGCTGCCCTCCCCTCCCCCCTCCACTGGATAACCTCCTCCATGGGTCATCTGGACCAGTCCTTGTGAGAGGGGACCATGGATAGCCTAGTATTCAGCAAGGTTCTCCTGGCCATGCCTCTGGATAATCTCCCCCACCACGGCTCTCACAATCTTTCCGCCCCCTCTTTTGCATAGTTCCCTGAGTCGTGGTGGATGAGTATTAAGGCTGCTTTAAGGTTGTGAGTTTAGGGGGTTTTGTGTCGAAATCGTTGGTTTTCTGTCTCACTGGCTTATCCTGTGTTGATTTAATGGCTGTGGCTGTGGGCCCCTTGTTCGTCCCATCATTCTCTGCGGGGTTCCATTTGGATCCTCCATGATATGACTGTGGTGGGTCCTCTCTTGCCAGAATCTCAGCTATCGGCCTA
>PVHP010001532.1:0-105157 GCA_004024765.1 Zapus hudsonius | reverse complement strand
ACTGAGGAAACTGGGTGGTCCACTTCCTAGATTTTAGTGAATATTTGCATTAAAGACACATTGGGTCCTCAGAACACCTACAGCCCAAAGGCCCAGATGCAGTTAAAGGCCACTTAGCTCCAAATCCTCCACCAGTGGTCACTTTTTCCTTACCTCAAATTCTGGAACCCTGCCTGGGTGGAGTCTTTTTGAATTCACTTTCCCTCACCTGCAGCTGACTGGTTAACTACTTCACCCTATGGGAGTCACATTCTTTTCTGCCTCAAATTTAAATTTTATAGTTGAGCTGGTTAGGGAGACAGACTGAGGCTCTCAGGTCTGGGGACAAATTTTGGCTTTGGGGCTTTTCCTGGAGGCAAATGTGTCATCCTAATTGCCACCGGCATGGCATCCGTTTCTTTAAAACCGAAGGTGCATTCAGCAGGCTTTCTGAGGCTAAGGCATTTGATTGGATTTGAAATATAAAGGGGAAGTCGCCAGGCACGAGGAGGGAGAAGATGGATTAGTAAATGACTAATAGATGATAAAAACGGAGCCCAGATCTCAGCGATGGCCATGGAGATACAAGGAGACCCCATAAGGAAGAAATAATCGCTGGAAGAATCTCCAATCTCTCTAAGACTGTGCGGTCAGTGAAAGTTATTGTATGTAGGGCCAAGGGACTTGTATTCATACTGTGTTTGTTCTTGCAAGCACTCAACTTTCCACTTATTTTCCCTTAAACCAGGACACAGTTTTCTCTCTGACCATCAGTCTTCAATATCATCCAGCTTTTAAATTCTTTTTCAACCTTCCTATATACTCCAATGTCACTTTAGGTCTTTCTAGTGCATTCTGCCAAATGACAAGATACTCAAATATTAGCCTAAACTTACAAGTTCTAATTTTTCAAGCCAGGCATGGTAGCTACTGCTTGGAACCCCAGCAGTTGGGAAGCTGAGACAGGAAGATCGTGAGTTCGAGGTCAGCCTAGATTACATAATGAGTTCCAGTCCAACATGAAGTAGAATAAGACCCTGTTTTAAAATACAAATAAAAACAAAACAAAACCCTAATCTTTTCATCACATTCACTTAGGTTTATTTTATAATAAATGTGCAGTAGGAGACTGGGGGGCTCAAAGGAACCCAATTCTTGCATATTTTCTTCTTCCTTCCCCCTCCCATAGAACATTTTTATTAAACTCACTTCTCAGGACTGTGACTTATGACTGTATCTCCCTGACTGAGAACTGAAAACTCTCTCTCTCTCTCTCTCTCTCTCTCTCTCTCTCTCTCTCTCTCTCTCTCTCTCTCTCTCTCGTTAGGGGGATGGGTAGCAACGGGGGTGGGGGTCCGAGGGAGCTGGATAATATGGACCTATGAATGTCTCCAATGAAAGTTTCAAAAAGCAAACACTGGAAATTAAAAAAAATTCAGACCTATTCCACCCAGGCGATCTAAATAAATAGCCCCGTTTGCAAATTTCTATCAATTATTACATGATGGGAAAAAATCCTATCTGAAAATAAAGCACGTGGGCGAGGAGAATTTTAATTAAATCTTACCGTGGATATAATAGCATGGAAGTGATTTTTCATTCGGCGCTTGCCTGCTCACCAGTGTTTTATGGCGTTTTCTTGCCTCTGACTTTATTTTAAAATATTAGACGAGGTGGAGAATTATAAACGACTCTTTCCTTATCTGTACTGCTCACATATCCAGGATCAGAGGAGCTGATTAAGAAAGAAGTCAGAGGCAACGTTGGATTCATAATGATTTGGAATAATGAATCCTTATCTCTGCTTTCCAGATTATCAGCCTTTCAGCTCCCAATGTTTTGTTACATGGGATAATTTATTGCATCTAATACATCACAATGAATCTGATGGTAGAGAGTGATGACCAACGTTGTGAAAAGGGGGCCCTTATTTTTTATCCTGGGGCAATGAAACTGCTTTTTGCAGTTTTTAATTGGGAAAATATAAGGTAGATCTGATAAAATTTAAAAAAAGGGGGGGGGGAGCCGGGTATAATCTTGCCTGCTCGTGGTTACCGCACTGCTCTTTAATTAGTGTGTCAATTTCAGGCTGAAATTAACAAGATCGACCTGAAACTGGTGCTTAGTTTTCCCCCAATGCCAAGATCCTAATTTTTAACATGATTTATTTTTATGAAAAAGGAGATAATTAATCATAAACACTGAGCAAAGCACGGGCCAAGTTATGATAAAATGTCATTTGCATCTTTATATAGAAAAATACCAATAATGTTAATTTTTCAGAGTTTTTCTTTCCTTTCCCCACCTCTCTTGCCCCTGTGCAATTTCTACCCCCCACTACCTACTTCAACCCCAATCCAACTAGAGAAAAAAATCTATTCCAGGTTTCTCTGAATATTCACTGCTCCTGTTTATAAAAGAACACACACACACACACACACATTCAGTTCTCTGGGCTTTGTCTCTTAACATATGCAGAATATTCGTAGGTTTAATTTTCTTAGAGAACTAGGGTAGGTGGAGTCTCCCAGACTGACTCCACCTCACCCCACACCTTTTCTCATCAACTTCCTACCATTTTAGAAAGAGGGACACCCATCTCATTTAATGGCTAATTAGTTCCAATAATTGGCATTTTTGTTTCTTTTGTCTCTCATCCTAACACCAAAAGAACAAAAGCCATCGAAATGCAACAGGCATTACTAGCCTCTTCTAGGGCAGATTTCTGAATCCAAGACTAAACCAGCAGTTCCCTCCCAGCGACATCGGGCTTAAGGTCTCAGAAGGGGCAAGAGTCATCTGTAATTTGCTCTTTAAGCTTTTTGTGCCTGTTGATTACTTTTTGGTTGCTTGGATCAAGTAATCATTGGAAATATGCAAACGAGTGAGAAGAGATTCATACATATTTGTTCTCCAAGTGTTTCTCCTGACGTCAGATCATAATTTATTGGTAATTGGATGGCTTGCATCAAATACTGCTTGTCTGAAATGCCCCACGTCTCTCTAGGTTGCAAAAGATTTTGTACTGGGAGGTGGGAAAACTACTTAGCTCTTTTTTTATTTTGGAGTGATTTTCTGTGCACCATAACTCTCATTGTCTCCTTTTTCTCCCACACTTAAGAACCTTTACTTCTTAAAGAGCGAAATTCTGTAGCTTGTTTCCTGGGACTATAGTTTCCCAACCAGTTTTTGAGACTGAACTGTGTTGACAAGGCCAGTAATGATGGAAGAAATGAGGTGTGTATGTGGGGGGGGGGTACAAAAGCAGAGATTGGACTCTGCGGAGACAAAGCATCCTTCCAGATTACTTAGATGCCCAAGTGTCCAGAAGTGGTTCTTCCCACCTTGAATATTTTCCAGGCCTGGGGTCATCCAAGGTTTCCTTTTATAAGTTCAAGTCTCTGTTCCCAAGCCTGCCTCACACCCTCAGGCAAAGGAGACACCCAAATAATGACAGTGTCTTTAAAGCTTGGATTTTTATTATAAAGATGTGTGAGGTGTTAGGCTTATGTAGAGAGAGACCCTGGAACTTCTGAGCTATTCCCTCTTTTTCTTTTAGCTTACTTTGGCTTTATTACAATGGACCTCAGGTTTTGAGTTCCAGTTCTGTACCTAATACTGCACAACCCCTTCCCCTGCCTTCCCTTCCCCTTCCCCCTTTCCATACTTCCCTTCGCTTTCTTTACTGACCCATCACTCCAGGAATTTCAAGTATCAATTATAAGTAATATTAATTTCTCAGTCCCAACCAGCGCAGTGCAGATGGTCTGATAGGGACATGAAAACGGGATCTCCCTAGATGAGGCAGACACTGGAGCCTACTGGGCCATTTCCCATGCCCAGCTGAACATTCAATTTTCCGGCATTATCTCCGCACTTAAACTCGCTTTCTCCATTTCTGTGCCAAGATAAATTTGCATAATATTTGCAGCTGTAATTAGCTGATGAGCATCTCCCAGCTTCTCCCCTTTGTTTCCTCCCTGCATTTGGTCTTCTATTGACGCCACGTTTGATCTTTAATATCACAGGATTCCCGATAGAGGATTGCATATCTTATCTTCCGGGCTCCAAAATCTTTTAAGAAGGAGGGAGAAAGGGACAGAGAGGGTGCTGGGGAAAATGGAGAATGAAGCTAGCACTAATCAGAGTGTGAAAGAAGATGTATCTATACAGCGAATCGGGCATAGGGGGGGAGCCTGTGATAAATGTGCTATTACTCAATACAGAGTGTGCTTATGGGGTGACTGGGTGGAGAGCCAGGCAATGGGCAAGGTGTGGGGCATGATTCAGCTGCCCTCAACTCTGGGCCCTCACACTCTAGGCAGAAGCAGCTCTGAGATGTCTCCAGTTCCTCTTAGGTAGATCTTAAGGCGATCACTCCCTTATCTGCCCATCTGTTTGTCTCCTGCTCCAAGTCAAGCACTCCTGGATGACTTCTATGCTCCTCGGACTTTTCATCCTCTTCGGACATAAAAGAAATAAAAGCTGAAGAAAAAACAAGAATTAGTGAAAGAAAGGAAAGAAGAGAGGTAGAAACAAACAAACAAATAAACAAAAGCCCCAAGGGATTAGGAAGAAGAGATGAATAGTTTCACGCCCCCCCCCAGGAGAATTACACCCTGGCTCCATCCCTGTTGTTACTGCTCCTTGGCTCCAAATTGGGGGTTTTCAAACTTAAGTAGAAGCCCTGTAGGAGAGAAGGTGCATTAAAGGGGCCATTGGATGCAGCAGTATTTGTGGGAATCTAGAAGGGGGGAAAGGGAAGAGGGAGAGGGAGGAAAAAAAGAAGACAAGAGAGTCGGTTGTCACGCCAATCATTGGAACAAATAGCCAACATTTAACGTTTACACCCGCACTGGCGGCGCCCTGGCGCTCCGCGGACCTGGAGCCGGGCTAAAATGTCCCGAAAGCCTTTGGAGAAAACGAGTTTCCAGCTATCAGGTTCTCCCCATCTCCCCCTTTCATAAGGCTTCGGTTTCAGGCTGGACTTGTCCAATGTCTGCGCTACCGCTGCGAGCGCCTGAGTGTCAAGGAGGCAAATATCAAATAGCGCCGGGGTCAAGGCGATTTAGTTAACCTTGGGGACACTCAAAGCTGGAAACTTGTGTGGGACTCTGCGGGGGAGGGGAAGGCGCAGGGATGGATGGATGGATGGATGGATGGGTGGGTGGGTGGATGGGTGGATGGATGGTGGGGAATTCTCTGTACTAAGGGAAGGATCAGGTAGAGCTGGTCTGAGGGAGGGGACAGCCCTCTGTCTCGCCCTAGCCTCTCCTGGCTTCCTGAAGGAAAGTTAAAACGAAAAGTTCCCTTACAAAACCCTTTTCTATTCTTTCCCATAGGGCCAGTTTCCAAAACCAAAGGTGAGAAAACTGAGCTCTGCTCTCAGCCTTGGCTTTTTCAAAAACACTTCATTATCTCCAAGGGCCTCAGTTTCCCCTTATGAAGATTGAAAGGGCTGGACAAAGTGATGGCCTAGGGTGCTTAGACACGTAGCGGGCCTGGGCTGCAAATGGGTGTGGTGGGCTTTACAGCACGCCCACGAGTCACTCAGGTAATCAGATTCCACCAACAACCAGGCTCCAGACACCGTGGGACACTGTGGGACACTGTGGGACCCTAGGGCAGCGAGGCCCACGGAACCCTCTCGGGCCACGAGCGCTCGCGATTATTCAGGGGTCACTGTCACCCAGGTGCAGCTGTCCCGATTGCAGCTGGCCGGGACCCCTCCCCCGGGTCTGCTGCCCCTCAAGTGTTTGGAAAGAGAATACGCTCTTTGTTGCGGGGGAGGTGGAAGAGATGGGGGGGGTCTTCCAGATTCCTAACTGCGGGGCAGAGCGGGAAGTGCGGGGCCACCGCGTGGGGCGGGGTGGGGGGACATTGGAGCGAGGTCCCTTGGGCCCAGCCCGCTCCTCCGCGGTGCCTGGGGACAGTGTCGTGTGGGCCAGGTCTGCGGGGGTGGGACGTGTGTGCTGCGACCCCCCCATTGTCACTGACTGGGGGAGGGCGCTGGATCATCGCCTCTCCTCCTCCATGCGGAGCGGATAATCGAGTCTAGACGGAGTTGGGCGGGCGGGAGGGAGGGCTGCAGTCCTGTTCCCCGGGTGGGTCCCAGACCCTCCTCTCCCACGAGTCCTGCAGGCCAGGGGTCCATGCCGGAGGAAGGAAGAGCAGCGACTGAGGGGACACACGTGCCACCTGCCCAGGAGCGAAGGGGGCCCTCAATGTCCTCTTAAATAACTCTCTGTCCCACGAGCCTTTCCCCTCCTCCGGTGCCATTTCTCAATGATGTCATAAAGAATAATCATGATGATACGTTTCCCCCCCTTCTTCCTCAAATTAAAAAGAAAGAAAAGAGAAAGAGTGGAGAGAGGGGGATGCTCATCCAACTCCACTACCTTTCGGTTCCGGAGAAATTCTCAAATAGAGCAGTGTAATTTCTCAGTTGATTTTGATTGACATACTGTCCCTGGGATCATGTGTTAATCCCTTCTTCACTCAAGCCTTTTCATAACTCATTTCTCTCTTGCTAGATGGGGACTCTGATGGTTACCGAGGCAACGATGATAGCACTAAGCTATTTCCCTCTCTGCAAGGAGACCATTATTCCGCATGCATAGGCCATTTGCAACAGAGGTCGTCACAAAGTCATCCACAACACAGCACACGTTTATTAAACTTTTATTCTCTTTTTCTTCCCCCAACACAGCAACTAGTTCGCACTTGTACTGGGGGGTCTCTTTGTGCTGCTGTGTATTGGTAACAACTGTCCTGGAGTGCGGCCCCTCCCCCAAACACTGGTTTGCACACCGAGCCTCCCGGCTCCTCTCAGCATCCCCTCTGTCATGAATGGTCCTTCCACTGTCCTTTCCACCCATCAGGGTCATCTTCAGGATGCAAAGAGCAAACCCAGCTTTTTGGGCCACCTCTGCCCCTTCTTGTCCCTTCCATTTGTCCCTACTCCCCCCTGCTCCTCAACAAGTCCTGTCACCTCCCATCCCTGGGATTCACACCTGGGTGGTTTAGGTGGCTCTCCTGGCTGCCTTGGCTCTTGAGAAAGCTACCTTCTGTAGAGGATGGGCTCTTGGGTTTCCAGCCTGGCCAGGGTGTTCAGGGTTCTGGGCTATCCCTCTGCCCATCGGCCTTTGTGCTTCTCTGCAGAGTGGCAGTGGAGGGCAGGCAGGTACCCAGAATGGGAACATTTACATGAGACCAGTCTACATTAAAGCACACATTTCCATTCCCAGCCCTCAAGGGCACCAACATCTAAAGGCTGTTGTGATTTCCCACCAGAGGCCCCTAGTTCTGTCTTCCCTCATTTCCTCTCTCTCTTCCTATTTTTCCCTCCCCCAGCTGCTTCCCCCCTCCAATGGAAGCAGTGAACCCACAGGTGCTTAAGGGCTCCATGTCTGCCCCTCAGTCTCTATGAACTTGACCTGGGAAGAGGTGGCTCCCACTACCTCCCACTACCACCCTGCCCTTCAGGTGGCTGTGGGGGGCAAAGGGTAGGGCTGAGAGTCCTCTGTGGGCCACACTGTCACGGGTCTCTCAAGCTAGAACTAGACCAGGCAATTGCCTTATGTTCTCTGGTCATCAGCAGAGACCCCAGCTGGGAAGTGCCAGCTTCTAATTGCATCTGGAATCATCTATTTGCCCTGTAGCCCATTCATGGGTGGGCATCTTGCCAATGCAGTTCAAGCTTTGTGTCACTGAATACACAGAACCCCCTAAGCTTGAACCTGTTTTCACAGGTTACAGTCTCTCTGGCCATATTCCTCTCTTGCTCATGTCATTCTCCTTGCTTCCTCTTCATCCCCTCCAGTGAATCTGTATACTAAGAGTACTCAGTGTACACTAAAGGCTATCTGCCAATAGTTATGAGCATTTGTGTAGACTCCCTCATCCTTCCTTCCTAGTGGGTAATCTACTAAGTTCCAGGACTGCCAGGGAAATTTCTGTGTCCTCCAGATGCAATAAAAAAGTCCTATGAGGCTTGGGGTGTAAGTAGAGCGCATGCCTAACATACATGAAGCCCCGGGTTTGATCATGAACACTGTATAAAACCAGATATGGTGGTATACACCGGTCATCCCCACACTCGGAACTAGTAGAGACAGAAGGAACAGAAGGTCAAAGTTTGAAGCCAAAGCCAGGCGTGGTGACGCATGCCTTTAATCCCAGCACTCGGGAGGCAGAGGTAGGAGGATCGCCTTGAGTTAGAGGCCAGTCTGAGATTAAGGAGTGAATTCCAGGTCAGCCTGGGCTAGAGTGAGATCCTACCTCGAAAAACAAACAAACAAAAAGTTTGAAGCCAGCCTGGGATCTATGAGGCCCTGTCTTGAAGAAGAAAGGAAGAAGGAGGAAGAGGAGGAGAAGAGGAAAAGGTTGTTATCTGAAATGATGGCCTGATGGTGGAGAGTCCAGAGGCGAGGCGGCGGGAGTCCCTCCCAATGCTGCACCGAAATCTGGGTATAGATCAGAGGAGAGCACCAGAGGGTCCCCGAAGACACAAAACCAAAAAGATCATGGGGAATTCAACCGTGGGAACTGTGACATTCCTTGAAGGGAAGGAGGACAGGTGTGAAGGTGATCCCACGCCACAGTGACCGGCCTCCACAGCCCTACTAGGCAGCTTTATCCTCCGGGCCATAGGGGACTAGAGACAGCTTACATACAGGTGCGCATGCGCAGCACAGACGCTAGGTGTCGTTCTTGTGACTGACTGATCCCTGCATGCATCCACACATCGGCTCAAATGTTTTCAAATATTTTACTTATTTATTTGCAACGAGAGAGAGAGAGAGAGAGAGAGAGAGAGAGAGAGAGAGAGAGAGAGAGAGAGAGAGAGAGAGAGAGAGAATGAGTGTACCAGGGCCTTTACCAGGGCCTCTATCCACTGCAAGCGAATTCCAGATGCATGCATCACTTTGTGCATCTGGCTGTATGTGGGTACTGGGGAATCATTGAACCCAGGTCATTAGGCTTTGCAGGCAAATGTCTTAACTGCTGAGCCATCTCTCCAGCCCAGTATTTCAAATTTTATTAAGTGTGAGGTCATGTTGTTTTTGCACCAAAGCTAGTGATTTTTTCAAGTGTTTGTTTTTTTTTTATGTGTTTTGAACACAGGATTCTATACTTTGATCAAACTGGCCTACAATTTAAGATCCTACTACCTTAGCCTCCCAAGGGTGGGATTCCAGGCATGCACCACCACATGGATGGACACATGGACCCTTGGTCCTGTGCTGCTGAATGGATTAAGAACAGCTCTGCTCATTTTCTGCTGCAAAACCACCACTTTACTCGGACCGAACACTGTTCGATGTTTACTGCAGCAGAGACGAACCAAAACCCAGGAGAGACTAGCTAGAATGGCAATCATTTCAAAATCTTAAAACAGAGCTAGAGAAGGGTCAGTGGTTAAGACACCGGCCTGTAAAGCCTAATGACACGAGTTTGATTCCCCAGTACTCACATCAGCCAGATGTACAAAGTGGCACATGCATCTGGAGTTTCTTTGCGGTGGCTAGAGGCTCTGGCATGCTCATTCTCTCTCTCTCTCCCCCTCTCTCTGCTTGCAAAAAATCTAACAGCAACAGATAGATCTTGCTGAGGATGCAGGTGGGGAAAGGAACCCTCAACCTTCATTCACTACTTGTTGGAATACAAACTTGTACAAACAACTTGGAAATGAATATGGAGACTCTGAAGAAGAGGAAACTAGAGCTACCAACTGACTCAGCTGTCCCTCTACTGGGCAGCTACCCTAAAGGCTCCTCTCTCTTCCATACAGAGCAATTTGCTCAACCATGTTTATAGCTCCTCAATTCACATTAGCTAAGAAGTAGAATCAACCCAGATGACCGTCGCTGGAAGAGTGGATATCAGAGTTGGACATATACACAATGGCATTCTATTCAGCAGTGAGTAAAAAAAAGGACGTAAGGAAATTTGCAGGAAGGTGGATGGACTTGGAACACATCACACTCAGTGAACTCACACAAGCGCAGAAAGACAAATGTTGCATATTCTCCTCATCTGTGGTTCAGCTTTAATAGTAAGCAAAGCGGACATGCAAATCAAGAGACAGATAACAGGGATAGAAGGGTTTGTGGTGAGGCAATGGGAGGGCAGGGGAAGCTATACACAAAACTAAATTGAATATGAACAGAATCCTTACTCCTGAACAGTAGGTCAAAATATATAGTCCTCCAAAGGAATATGGTGGTATTGTCTTATAAGAAGGGCCCAGAAGAGGATGGGGTGAAGCCTAACCTTAATACAATTGGCTCTGGCTTGTAACTCCCGGTGCCAGAAACCAGTTACTACCCACAGGGAGCTGTAGATCAGAGAGACCTACGAAGTCCCCAAAACAAGACAAAGTACTTGCTTATCTGCCCAAGGTAATAGATAAGACCCTATTGCTGAAGACCCAGCATGCTGATGACACACAACATGGAGAGACCGGGCTGACCTGAAAGGAAGCCAGTTCCCAGATAATTAGCCCATATAGTGCTGGAATGCACTACCAAAGCTGCCAGGGGAAATTGGCCAACAATGTTGGGAGAAAGCAGGGGACACTGCTATATGCCAGCAACCAGCATGACAAGATGGACACACCTGTGCAATAGGTTGTTTCAGGAGAGGTAGAAGAGATTTGGGGGGCGGGTCTTCCAGATTCCTAGCTGCAGGGCAGATCGGGAAGTGTGGGAGACCCCAAGAGGGGCAGGGGTGGGTCATCTCGCCACATTAACAGTGTTTATCCCATTTAACCGATGCTGATCTCACTCTCAGAATGGAGAATCTGGTTTTATTTTTCAGAAGGCAGTGAGAATGGAGGAGACATCATTCTACCAACAAGACCAGAAATGACAGCAGACTCCTCGGCAGGAGATGAACCACCCATAACATCAGCCAGGGCCCAGGTGATGCTACACAGGAAGTGGCCAGATGAGCAAGAGTGCTGCTCCCACAGCAAGCCACACAACCTGGACTGGGACAGTGGAGACAGACAGTGAGGACACTCACAATGTTCCAAAGCAGAATTCGAGAAGCTGCTAAGAGCTCAGTACTCCAGTAGATTTAAACTCAGCCACCATGGCTCAGGGAATTTTGCAGAAGAGGGTAAGAAGATTGTGAAAGATTGTAAAAGCCATGGTATGTGTGGGGGGGATACCCAGAGGCATTGCCCCCACCCAACGACTGCTGTTCCCACAACTCACAGCCCACAACCCCATGGTGCATACCAGCAATCCCACCGAGGAGGACCCTCAATGGAATGGGGGCAGGGAGGAGGGAAATGGTGGTACCAATACATGACTTGTTCATGCAAAGTTTCTACTTAATAAATAATGCTAATAGTAAACCAGAGGGGAAGCAGGGGAACCTTCTAGAGAGTAAGGCGGTGGTGTATCTGTGATGGAAGGAGAGCGAGAGCAGAGAGAACCCTCTCTCATGAATATATGGCAGGTACCTACAAACCCTCCCACTAATTGATGGGCTCTCTATATATCATCCCAGATAAAAGGCCACTGGGCAGTAGACGCTGATGCTTAGAACACCCTGATAGGGCTTTGTTAACAAGAAGATAACGCCTGAGCAAGATATGTTTGTTTCGCTGCCTATAGATAAACCCAATAGGTCTTTGTTAACTTTTCATGACTGATGGCAACGACTAACCATGATAAATAATCCTGGAAAAGGGAACTTTATTTAAAGGGTTAGAAATGGGTCTGCATTTTTCACTCTTCTGAATGAGGAGGAAGGATTTTTCCGGAGCGTGGCTGTACACACATCATAGAACGTCAGGCCTTGAGGAATTTTTCAGCCGCCAGCAGAACTCTGAGTCGGGTTGACCCTTTGTCAGGCCTTGCTGTATTCCTGTCCCATGTGACCTCAGTCAGGCTGAGAGGCACTGGATTTCACACACACGTCTTCAAAGGTTCATAGGATCATGAGGAATCCAGGCATGTTTTGCTAGCAAGTCGAAACTGGTCAATATAGGCTGTGTGTGTGTGTGTGTGTGTGTGTGTGTGTGTGTGTGTGTGTGTGTGTGTGTCACTGAGCTCCATCCCCGAGTCCTAATATATGTTAATACTTGCAAGGTGGCTTGTCTCTGTACCATGTTGCAGAGTCTTCATCCAAATTCACTAATGAATAAAGATTTATTTATTATTCACACATCTATGTGTGCGTTCATGTTTCTATGTGTGTGGGTGCACATGTGGTTCATGTGAAGGCCAGAGGTCAAAGTTGGACGTCTTCCTCAGTGGCTCTCTACCTTGTGTATTAAGACAAGGCCTCTGACCCAACCAGAGATCCTCTGTTCAGTAGACCAGCTAGCCAGCTTGCCCTGGGGATCTTCCTGACTTGGCCTTCCAAGAGCTGGGTTACAGCTTCATACACCACCCTAGGCATTTATGTGGGTGCTGGGATCCAAACTCGGGTCCCGGTATTCTGTGACAAGTGTTTTACCAACTGAGCCACCTCCCTAGCCCCAAGATTTATTTTTATATGGTGATGTATGCCTATCGAAGGACATTCCAACCGCCATCAGCCTATAACCCCAGCAATCAAGAGGATCTTGAGTCTAGCCTGGGCTATGTAGCAAGACTGTTCTTCAGTCCCACACAAAAGACTTAAAAGCTGTTTGTTTGTGTGTGTGTGTGCTGTTTGTTTTTAAATGACATCTTGTTGATGGAGGGACCTCACTGCTTTAAAGAGACAGAACTTTGACTTGGGGATATAGCTCAGAGATTAAAGGTGCTTGCTTGCAAAGCCTGCTGGCTCAGGTGTGATTCTCCAGTACCCACGTAAAGCCAGACACAAAAAGTGGTCCATGTGTCTGGAATTCATTTGCAGGGACAAGAGGCCCTGGTACACACACGCGCGCGCGCGCACACACACACACACACACACACACACACACACACAAATAAATGAAAACACTTCTTTAAAAACAGAGATGGGGCTTGAGAGCAATGCTCTGCCCAGAATTCACCCACCAGGACAGCTTCAGGGCCTGTTGAAGTAGCTGTTTCATCAATCCAGTTACAAAGACAGCAAACTTCTGGCTGTTGGGAAAAGTATTATTCCACTATTATCTTTAATGCCATCTTTTTAAAAAGAAGGCAATCATTTTTACTAAAAACATCATTTGAATTTTATCTTTCCTAAAACACTGGGGAGGAAGAGAAGGAACTTGACCTGACCTTATAATCTTCCCTAACCTACAGACTAATCAATTTTGATGCAAGAAATGATATGGGGCTTCTGAAGTTAACCAGATTTGCCACCAGCAAATAGAGGTCTTGAGTGAAATGATGTTTAAGTTAATAGGCAGAATAATAACTGTAGAAAAATTACTATTTGTAAAAGCCACAGGTTAAATCTGTTTGAAGATACTAGAGAAGGTAGGAGAGTTTTATTTTATTTTATTATTATTATTTTAATGTGTCGTAAGTAAGAAAGAGCTATTGTAATTCAGTCCCTTTTAGTTCTCAGAGAAAAGTCCAGTTCGATTCAGTCTGCAGGGCAGCTTTGTCCCCAGAGCATCAGGTTTGACTTCCTAGACTCCCTGGAACCAGAGGTTCACTTCCCAGAGGGGCTGGACTTGGCGCTTTCTCCTTGCTAGGCAATAAATAGCAGGGGAAGCAGGTTATCTCTGTGGCCAACTTTCAGGAAAGACCTTGAAAACAGAGACTGGGGGTGGACCTTCGCGTCACATGGTGCTTTCCCTAACAGTGGGGGTTTGCAGCAGCAGGGGAGGGGACTGAAGCTTTTTGGGGCCAGCCTGCAACTAAATGCCACACTGATCCCAAGAGATAGTCAACTGGGGCTTTTCATAGAAGCCTTCACAGCCGGCCCTGCCAGCGGCTCCATTTACCTCAGTTAAGTCATGGGTTAGGTGCCAGACCTCTTGGATCTGGAATGTTTACTTTTGTGTCCAGTACCCGGCATTTCTGTACCACCATAATATCTTAGCACTCTTGTTTTGTATTTCTGATTACTGGGTTGGCATAGGTACAATGTGATTAATGTTTCATTTTGGGGTGTTTCTTTTCTTTCTTTCTTTTTTGGCTCCAAGAGCTGCTGTTCTCACCTCAGTCTAAACAGTCACTTACTGAAATTCTAGCACTTTGGAAAACCTCATCCTGATTCCTTACATACAGAGGACTCCAAGAGCCATGCTAAGTCCCCCCCCCCCCCCAGTGACATGGGCTGGCTGTCCTCACACCTAGCTATGACAGAAGAGAAGAGAGAAGATAGCTTGCCTAGAGCCTTTTCTGATGTTTGCTCTATAATTTTCTCTTCTTGAGTCCCAATGGAAACATGATTACTCAATGAAAACTTTGAGCTTGTAAATTCCTACCAAGCACGCTTTCATTCCCAGGGGCATCAGATGTACTCAAAATGATACGTGTTGAATGTAATTTGTTTGTGCCTAAGCTATATAATTGCAGAAGTTAGGAATACAGGGCTGGGGGAGATGACCCGTGTGCAAAGTGCTTGCTGCACACGCAGGAGGGCCTGACTGGACCCCCAAGCACCCACCAAAAAGCTGCCTTGATAATGTCCTCTCTAGGCCCAGTGCTGAGGGGGCAGCGATGGTGGATTCCCAGGGCTTACTGGTTAGACATTCTAGCTAAGTCGGAAAGTTCTAGGTTCACTGAGGCAGACCCCAACAACAACCTCTGGTCCTCCCACACATTCAAATCTCCCGACGTGTGCACCCATGCACACCACACACACCTACTCACACGAAACTTGTTAGGAGTATTTGTAAATATAAAGTATTGTGAGCTGTATACGATAATGGCACTATACTTGTTTTAATTTAAATGTCCTTCATATGGATCTATACACACAAACTTCTCAAAGACCAAGTAAGCAACAGTCAAACTTCCAAACTCCACTCACCAGTTGCCTGGGAAGTAACTTCTAATGACCTGAATTCTGGCTCTTGAATTCAGCCAGGATTCCGCTGCCTTAAATTGCCTTATTGTCAGTGACTATAAACTGTGTCTGGAGCTGGTTTTTTTTTTTTTTTTCTGGTGTTCAGGACACTTGAAACTCCCCAGTAGTAGGTATTTTGTAATTCACAAGAGGAACTTCTATATTGGTTTTTTGGTTTTGTTTTTAGTAACCCCAGACACAGTTCAGTGTCACTGATTTGTGTATAAAAACAGTTGAAAACAACAGCTAGCAAAGCGCTGGACTGTGCAGACATTCCAGATCACGTTCATCACCATAGACTATTGTGCTGGAGAACTTGGGCCCTGGGTTGAGAGCAAGGGACACAGGTGTTGTATAGATAATGTATGTATGTATTCCAGGCTCACCTGGAATTCATTCTTGCCTCCGATTTCTCAGAGCTGGGATTATAGGTGCGTACCACCATGACTGGCTTGACTTCTGGCGTCTTAACTGTGTCCACGCGATTCACACTTCTTAGATCTGACAGAACTGTGGGGAGCCCTCTACTTCTGCTAACCACACAGAAGTCTGACATCTGACCTTCTGTATCACATCTTCAGATTATTTGATAATAGAATTGCACAGTGAATAAAATGGACATGGTGGCAAATGCTTGACATCCCAGACTTGGAAAGCTGAGGCAGGAGGATCAGGAGTTCAAAGTTAACCTCACATAGATAGCAAGTTCAAGGCCAGCCTGGGGACTGCGTGAGATCCTGTCTTATACCTCCTTCCACTGAGAAAGAAAAACGTTCCCTAGTTAATATTACATATCCATTTTTCTTTGTTAAAAATTTATTTATTTCAGAGAGAGACAGAGGGAGGGAGGAAGGGAGGGAGGGAGAGAGAGAGAGAGAGAGAGAGAGAGAGAGAGAGAGAGAGAGAGAGAGAGAGAGAATGAGTGTGCCAGGGCTTCCTGCCAACGCAAACTCCAGACGCATGAACTACTTTGTGCATCTGGCTTTATGTGCATACTGGGAAATCAAACCCAGGCCTTCAGGCTTTGCAAACAAGTGCCTTTAACTGCTGAGCCATTTCTCCAGCCCCCCCCCCCCTCTTTTTAATCAAGGTGGGTCTTACTCTAGCCCAGGCTGACCTGGAACTTCCTCTGTAGTGTCCAAATGGAAGATCAAGTCAGGCCTGAATTACACAGTGAGTAAGGAAGTGTGTGGTTAGGATATAGCTCAGTGATAAGAGTACTTGCCTAGCATGGACAAGGCCCTAGGTTGGTGGCATACCTGATGAGAAGTTCAAAGACATCCTCAGCCAAATAGTGAGCTTGAAGCCAGCCTTGGTTACTTGAGACCCTGTCCCCCCCAATAAAATATCACTCAGTGATAGGATGTCTAAATTTAGAATCTGAAATTCATTGAAAACCCTGAATTTATAGAAGCACTGAAAAAGTTATTGAAAGAGCAATTTAATAAGCACTGATAGATTAAGTTTAAAAAGCCACACTGAATATGATTGAGCTTTTATTATGTTAAATGCTTTCTATGTGATTTTATTTAATTTTACAACAGTGCAAGGTACACGTTCTTACTTTTCTCTTTTCATAGGAAAAGGAACCGACATTAATAGAAATCAGATGATGCATTTCAGCTAATTTAACAGTTAATTCATAGAGCCAGGATTCAAATCCAGGTTTTGATGGAGACAAAAAAAAACCTGTTTGAAATTACTATCCTGGTCCCAGGGAGATGGCTCAGCAGTTAAAGGCACTTGCTTTTAAAGCCTGAGAGTCTGGGTTCAATTCCCCAGCACCCACATAAAGCCAGATGCAGAAAATGGCACATCTATCTGTCTGGAGTTCGTTTGCAGTGGCTGGAGGCCCTGATGTGCCCATACTTTTGTTCTCTCAAATAAATAAATATATATATATATAAATAAATATATAAATAAATAAACAAACAAACAAAAAATTACTCTCCTGCTGGTGTGTGATTCCTTCAAATTCAGTTAAAGACATGGACACAGGTTGGTTAGAGGACCTGTGGGAAAGGCCATCAAAAGTGCTCTGTGTTGGCTGGGGAGATAGCTCTACGCTGTCATAGCGGCCATGAGGCCTAGAGTTCAGTCCCCAGCCTCCCAAAACAACACACACACACACACACACACACACACACACACACACACACACACACACACACAAAACCCCACTGAGAATTGGAGGCATTGGTCTAGCCAATTCAACTCAGTTTGTAAACATCAGTAAGAATTTGGTAAAGCAAAAACATTTCTTGGAGTTGGGCAGAGGGCACAGTTGATAAAGTTCTTGCTATGAAGACCTGTGTTGGAATCCCCAGCACCCATGTAAAGTGTCAGGTGTGGTGTGCACCTCTAGTCCCAGTGCTGTGGAGGCTTACACTGGGGTGTGCTAGGTAGCTAGTTTAACGGGTTCAGTGAGAGGCCCTGTCTCAATAAAAATAAGGTAGAGAGTGACCAAAGAAGCCACCAGATGTCAACTTCTGGCCTTCACATGGCTGCTCACACACATGCGCACATAAAAAGCAAAAAACAAAGTTTCCTTCCCTGTATGTCGAGCAGTATTTGATGGAAGCAGCTGCTCTGGGCACAGGCTTGACAGTGAGTCACACGGCCTGGCTGCGTCCACAGAAGGAGGCATTCCTCATCTAAAGAGGTCTACCAGGCTTGGTGGCAGAGGTAGGAGGATCGCTGTGAGTTTGAGACCACCCTGAGACTACATAGTGAATTCCAGGTCAGCCTGGGCTAGAGCTAAAACCCTACCTCAAAACACACACACACACACACACACACACCCAAAAAGAAAAAAGGATCAAGTTTTCAGGTTCACATTTTTCCAGCTCCATGCCACACTCTCCCCAAAACTAAATAAGACCAATCTTTCCCCCTGGGCCCATTTTCACAAAGGGTGAAGGGGATCTAGAACAGGTCAGCCAGAGGCCGCCTTCTCCAGCTATGGCTTCAGTAAGCCCGCCAGGTCATAAAAGGCTTTCCCAGCTGGGCCTGGTATCACAGACCTGTCATCCCAGCTACTCAGGAGGGTGGTAAGCTCAAGGCCTGCCTGGGCTACAGCCTAAATTCAAGGCCAGCCTTGGCATCTCAAATGAAACCGTGAAGAGAAGATAAGCGTTCTAACTTAGTGGTCAAGCACTTGCCTAGAAAGTGTGGTCTCCCAGGTTCAAGCCCAAGTACCACAAGACAAAAAAAGAATCAAGGAAACAAAAGAAAGAAAAAAGATTTTTTTTTCCTGATTCTTCACACAATGTAAGTGCTTTAGTGACGTTTCTGCTCTCTTACCATATTTCCTTGGAAAGAATTCACCTTAGTCCTTTTTTTATTCAAGATTGTTCTCCCTGGCATTCAGCATTATTATCAGGGAGGCACTTATTCCATTAGATTTATCTCTGGAAAGAGGCTCACTCTTTTATTTTTTATTTTGCCTTAATTAATCAATTGATTAATTATATGTTTGGAGCATGCATTTGGAGGTCAGAGGACAACTTGGAGATGTCTGTGCTCCACCTTCTTTGAGACAGGGTGTCTTACCACTGCTAATGAACTTCCTGACATCTCTCCCCCAGGACTGGGGCTCCAGATGTTCATGGCCATGGTGCTGGGGATCAAACTCAGGTCCTCATGCTTGCTAGGCAAGTGCTCTTACCTGCTGAGCCACTTCCCCATTTAACTTTTCAAAATTATAAAAGATTAAGGAGGAAAATGGTTAACACTTCTATGCACAATTTTAACAAAGATTTCTGTCGGATCATGGCCCATATCCATAAGCAGGGCATGACCTGTGACCTGGACACAGCCAGAGGTTGCTTATTCCTTTCCATTAATTCTCCCTGTGTTTTCACGGAGGCAGACACCTGTAATGGTTAAGATTTGTTGTCAACTTGACCTGTTTAATCATCTTGGGTGGGTCTCTGAGGATGTTCACAGGAAGGCAGCCTCTCAGTAGGGGGCAGGATGTAAGGAGGTTCAGGGGTGCGAGAAATGAACAGAAAAGAAATTCCAGAGACTCAGGAAGCAAACAAGTCTGGGAAAAGGTTGCAAGATCCCACCCTGAGGCTATATAAAAGGGAAGGAAATCTCTCCCCCTGCCTGTTTGCTTGTGTGTGTACCGGGTGGGTGATGGTTTTTCTCTCTCTGCTTAGACCTGTGAAAAGGGGGACCAGCCTCTTTTGTCATTATGGAAGTTCCCCTGAATCTGTAGCTTCAATAAATCCTTTCCTCCTATAACTGCCTGGTTTGGAGGTTCATCGCAGCAGCATGTGAGCTGATGACAACACTATTCTTATTTTATTAGGATTTCTTGTTTTCTCATCCTTGTATGCATGCTTATAACATGTCATGGTATTGCCTCTCTTTGAATTTGACAAATAATAATATGTATTCTTTTTTTCTTAACAATTTGTGTGTGTGTGTGTGTGTGTGTGTGTGTGTGTGTGTGTGTGTGTGTGTTCACTGCAGGCACATACATGTCACTGAACACACAGAGAGGTCAGAGGACAACCTTGGGGTGTCAGTCCTTGCCTTGCACCTTGCTTTATGGAGGGTCTCTTGTTGATCCTTTCTGCACACACTAGAACTGGCCAGTGAGCCTCCAGGGATTCCCCCACTTCTCTCCCTTCTTGTTGTATGTAGGTGTGCTGAGATTATAGTCATGAGCTACTGAACTTGGCTTCTATGTAGGTGATGAGGATCTGAACTCAAACTTTACACACTGAGCCAGCTTCCTAGCCTATGTATTCTTTTTAAAAAATTATTTATTTGGAAGCAAAGAGAGATAGACGGGAGACAGAGAGGATGGGCGTGCCAGGGCATCCAGCCACTGCAAATGGAATTCGGGTGCATGCGCCCCTTTGTGCATCTGGCTTCACGTGGATACTGGGATTCAAACTTAGGTACTTGGGTTTTTTCGAGGCAAGTACCTTAACCACTGAGCTATATCTCCAGTTTACCCATGTATCCTTTCTTAAAATTTATTTATGAGAGAGAGAGAGGGAGGGAGGGAGAGAGAGAATGGGCACACCATGGCCTCCAGCCACTATACCCAAACTCCAGGCACCCCCCCACCCTCTGCATCTGGTTTTATGTGGGCACTGGGGATTCAAACTTGGGTCCTTCTGCTTTGCAGGCATATACCTTAACCACTGAGCCATCTCTCCAGCCCCCCCCCACATATGTATTCTTATCTATGTGCTGCTTTGTAGCATTTTATGCTATCTCCTTAGTCAAATTGACTTATAGCTGACAATTTAAAGATGTTTAAGCTCTATATATTGGCACATGTCTTTAATCCCAGGCAGAGGTAGGAGGATTTCCATGAGTTTGAGGCCAGCCTAGGCTAGAGCAAGACCCTACCAAGAAAATAAAAAAACCATAAAATGTTTATTTATTTATTGAGACGGTGTCTCAATATGTAGCCTTCTAAAGTGCTGGAATTATAGGCATGTGTCACCGAAAACTAGATCATGTTCATAGCTGACAATTGGTCAGACTGTAGCCAGCAATGATCATCTATCTGTGAACTGGCTTGAAGCTGTTATAGGTCCTAAGAGTTCTGCGGACACCTCCTTTTTGTCTTTATATTTTCAGAGCACACGATGTACCTTGCGCAAAGGGATGACTAGCTTTTCTTCTTTCTCTCTCTTTTTTACATTCGTGTATGGCTATGGCTGAGTACAGGACATTCCAGGCTCAATATTGACGTTTGTGCACATTGTCGATACCAATGTCAAAATTAACAGGATGGCCAGGTGTGGTGACTCATGTTGTAATCCCAGCACTCAAGAGGTCGAAGCAGGAGAAACAGGAGTTCTCAGCTAGCCAGGACCAACCTATCTCAATAAACAAAACAAATGAACGACAAATGAAAATATTGAATGAAGATAAAGAATAGTGTATGGTAACATTCATTTACAAAGAAACTTAGGAAAAGTTAGTAAAACAAAGTTTACCATTCCAATAGTGCAAAAAAAAACTATCAGATCTTAATTTGATAAAATTGTTGGACTTTGTCTGGTAAAAGTACTTCCATAGCTCTAACTGAGTTAACCAGAACTAACACAAACATTTTCCTTAAGTCATTTGAAATAAGCAATAGGGGGTTGGAGAGATAGTTTAGAGGTTAAGGCATTTGCCTGCAAAGCAGAAGGACCTGAGTTCAATTCCCTAGTACCCACGTAAAGCCAAATGCACAAAGTGGCACATGTGTCTGGAGTTTGTTTGCTGTGGCTGGAGGCCCTGGCATGCCCATTCTCGCCCTCTATTTGCCTCTTTTTCGCTCAAATAAATAAATAAAAATAAATAAATAAATAAGCAAGCAATAGTTAACTCATTAAAGACACTAACAATGACATTCTTCAGGCTTGTGTTTTGCTTAAGATAGTCAGTCCCATTCTAAACATTTCACTAAACATAGACAAGAGGAAGCTAAAAATCCACAAGACTTCACAAGGTTAAGAAAACACCAACTAGGTTCTAGGTGTAGAGTAATAAGCCATCACTGCTTAGAGCAAAGCCTAGAATGAGGTGAACTCCAGAATGTGTGCATGCGTCTTGACAGTTTTCATGGACTGTCTCTTCTGCTTGTTCCTAGGATACCTTGTGCAAACATTTGCCGAGCCTTGATCTGTTTTTAATTAATTGGATACAAGATCCAGGTATCCCAGGTTGCCTGGAACTCACTATGTATGCAAGGGTAGCCTTGAACTCCTCATCTTCTTGACTTTTGACCTGCACCGCTTGCTTTAAGCACTGCAAGGAATTGATGAGCTTCATGCATGGTGGATAATCACTCTCCCACTGAGCTCTCTCCCAGCCCTCACTGGGCCTTGGCATTGCCGTAAACATTTAATAAGAATCTTTACAAGTTAGCATGCAAAGCGATGGATTTAATGATGGTATTATGACATTACGTCCCATTATATTTTGTTCTAATTTGTTCTTTCCCCTCATCAAACTATATTAACATTAAAACCATTTGCAGTCTATAGTGGGTAGAATGACTGATGCATAGAAAACTGGAAAAAGAGTAAGTATGGAATATACTTGGAATTTGATTGTTTATATGTATATCTGTGTACATATCCATGGATATATCTGAGATGGTGTTTCACTATGGAGCCCAGGCTGCCTTCAAACTCTCCATCCTCCTGCCTCAACCATTTAAGTACTGGTCTTATAGGTGTGCATCGCCACGCCTGGTTGATGCAGTCATTTTAATATACAGAGCACTATAGGAACAGGCACAGAAACCATGGGAGGATGCAAAGACTAGGCTACTTCCGAAACCACACCCCTGGAAATAAACTTGGCTGTGAGACATCTCAGCCACCTCCATGAAACCTGCCTACAGTGAGTACTGGCAGAATGAAAAACCTGGTACTGTTTTGTAAGAAATTTAGTTCCCCAGACAGGCTGAAAAAATACTAGCAGTTTAAAAAATACTATTTATGTATTTGTAACGAGAGAATGAGGATGATTATGCTACGTCCTCTTGCTGCTGCAAATGCACGGACCACTTCATACCCAGGCTTCATGTGGGTACTGGGGAATGTAACCTGGGCCACCTAACACCTAACCCCAGCTTTTCTTTGTGTGTGTTGGAGGGAGGCAGGGCACACTTGTGTCACTTTACTTTAGGGTACTGAGGAATTGAACTTGGGCTGACAGGCTTTTGAAAGCAAGCACCTTTAATGGCTGAGCCATTTCCCCAGCTCCAAACTAGCAGTTGTCTTAATGACTCATGTATACTAAACGTTTTATTTATTTGTCTGGTGCTGGGGATTGAATCCAGAGCCTCGTGCATGCTAAGCACACTCTCTACTACCGAGTTACCATCTCAGCCAAAATGTCCTATTTCAATGAAATGTAGGATAAACTGTCCGGCTGTCATTCTGATTTCTTTTTTGCATGTGTATGGCTGTGAGGTGTGTATGTGTGTGTTTGCATGTGTGTAGAGAGCAGAGGTTGGCTTTGGGTGACTTCCTCCGTCACTCTCCGCTTTACTTGAGGATCCCTTGCTTGAAGCCGGAGCTTGCTGATCCCATTGCCTAGCTAGCTTGCCCCAAGCACCCAGGCTCTACCTCCAAGAGCTGGATTACAGGTGGATCACTATGCTCACTTGTAGGTGCACTTTAACCAAGCTGTCTCCCCAAACCATTTCTCTGATTTCAATGTCCTCTACTGGCATGCATATGTGGGTCACTATCATACATTTTAGGCTCTCACTAATGCAAGATTCTTTTTTTTTTTTATTAAGTAGAAACTTTGTATGGATACATGATGTGTTGGTGCCATCATTTCCTCCGCCCTGCCCCCACTCCCAAGGGCCCTCCTTAATGGGATTGCTGGTATTCACCATGGGGTTGTGGGTTATGAGTTGTGAGAGCAGCAGTCAGCCATTGGGGGCAGGGGGTAATGCCTCTGGATGTTCCCTCCCACCCTGTGGCTCTTACATTCTATCCACCGCCTGTTCTGCAAAATTCCCCGAGCTTTGCTGGGTGTGTTTTAAGTCTATTTCAGTGTTGCGCTCTCAGCAGCTTCTGGATTTCTGCTTCGTTACGTTTTGGGTGTCCTCAGTGTCTGTCTCCATCGTCCTGGCGCAGGTTGTCAGGCTGGCTGTGGAAGCAGCATCTTCTAATGTAAGATTCTTAAAGAAAGCTTCCCAACAAAAATGACTAAAGCACCGTAGACATAGTATTTCCCACTTCAGCCACGGTCCCTCCTCTACCTTTAAACTTCTAAAGAAAACTGCACCAACTGGACGATCGGCTGTAAAGCTATTTGTACTGAAAGCTTAGCATGCTTTCAGTGAGCTTTGCTCATTAGCATTTTTGGTGGCAAGGTTCCCGTATCTGTGTTAATTTTATACTTGAATTTGGCTAGTAGGTCTTTGTTTAATCGTCCTATTGAAGGGAGAACAAAGGCGGTTTAGGTGACATGGTAGAGTAACACGCTACATTTTATCTGTGAGAGAGCCCAACAGAATAGTCTGATACCCTCAGATTCTCTTCAGGAGGCTTGCAGCATACAGCAGAGGATAAAGGTCCTCACTGTACTGAGCAGCAGACACCTTCTGAAGACAAAAACACCTCGTCAGCCAGACATGAAGGTTTGCCAGCCACTCCCGGCCCCAAAGGCCGATTACTGCCCCCAAGAGTGGCTCAGTTACCTGCGTCTGCTTCTTAAATGCCATCTCCTCCGAACAGTCACTGGCGGGCCAAGTTCTTTCCCTACTCCTCTTTCTAAAGTAATGATGCTATTCAAAAGATAACGCCCGCTGGGCTAAAGCCTCACAGCTGGAGCACTAGCTCTCCAGTGGGGAATCCTCACTCCTCTGGGCTGGACAGCTAGTCGTTTCCCACATTCCCACACAGGTGCCTTCCTTCACATCCCAAAGCCAAACTCTACTTTCCCTATTTGGGGGTCTCCCTGAGGCTTTTCCCCAGTGTCATCCTCCCCAACATCGTCTTCTCTTCTCCCATCCTCCTTCCTTGGGTAAATCTCCATTCTCGTTGTAATGTGGCTGCTTCTTTAAAATTTTTTAGGGCTGGAGAGATGGCTCAGCAGTTAAGGCACTTATCTCCAGTACCTAAGGACCCGGGTTCAATTCCCCAGGACCCACATAGGCCAGATGCACAAGGTGGTGTCTGTGTCTGGATTTCCTCTCTCTCTCTCCCTCTCTCAATCTCTCTCTCTCTGCTTACAAATAAATAAAAATATTAAAATAAAATTTTTTATTGATTTGCAAGCAGAGAGACAGAGAGAGAGAGACACAGAGAGAGACAGAGACAGAGAATGGGTGTGCCAGGGCCTCCAGCCACTGCAAACAAACTCCAGATACTTGTGCCACCTTGTGCATCTGGCTTTATGTGGGTGCTAGAGAATGGAACTCGGGTTGTTAGGCTCTGTAGGCAAGCACCTTAAACATTGAGCCATCTCTCCAGCCTTCTTTTAAAAAAGTGTTTTAATTTTGTTTATTATTTATTTGAGAGTAAAGGAGAGAGAAAGAGGCAGACAGAGAATGAGTGCACCAGGGCCTCCAGCCACTGTAAACTCACTGTAGGCACATGGTACACCTTGTGCATCTGGATTTATGTGGGTCCTGGGGAATCACATTTGGGTCCTTCTGCTTTGCAGGCAAATACCTTAACTACTAAGCCATCTCTCCAGCCCTCTTAAAAATTGTTAAATTTATTTGTAAGAAGAGAGAGAGAGAGAGAGAGAGAGAGAGAGAGAGAGAGAGAGAGAGAGAGAGAGGGGAGAGGAGAAATACCAGGGCTTCTTGCCCCTGCAAAGGTACTCTACATGCATGTGCCACTTTATGCATCTGGATTTATGTGAGGACTGGGGAATTGAGCCTGGGCTGTAAGGCTTTGCAAACAAGCACCTTTAACAGCTGAGCCATCTCTCCAGCCCCATTTGCTCTTTTCCTCAGTATTACTTTCTGGAGAATGATTAAGACCAACTTTCTAACTTGTCTTTGTGACATAGATGTTTTATTTTCTAATCCACATTTCTCTTTGAAGTTTCTCGAACTTTCTTTGGTGGGTGTCATGGACAGCCGTTCCATGGTGACTGAGACCACCAGTTCATTTCACACAGGCCACTGAACAGTCATAAGATGGGGACAGCTTTTGGTCTCTAGTCACCTGCAATGGATTCGACTCACTGACCTAGAGGTGAAAGGCCCTGTATTCCATTACTAATCCCTTGAGCCATCCAGCCCCCTGAAAATGATTCTTTGGTTTTCTTATTGCAAAGACCATTTATAAAATCATGAACTGGATTAGGAAAGCAACCATGAAATAGCAAGAGACAACAAACTGATTGAAATTCCTTCAACATCGGATGGACCGCCCTCTCAGACAGGAGGACGGGGTTATAGGCAGGCACTTTCCTTCTGACTTCAGGTGCACAATCTGCTCACTTTAATGCAGCAGCTGCAGATCTGTGGACTGTGCCTCAAGGAACTAAGTCCTAAAGAAAGAAAAATGGAAAAGCAAACTAGGAAACAGCCAATAATCTTTATTGTGCACTCCCCCACCCTCGCCCACTCCAAAGATCACTAATGGGGATACTTGTGCGTGTGAAAATACTGTATCAAGTATTTAGAATGATCTCAAATTAGTAAAAACAAAACCCACATATTTCAACATAGATACTTTTTTAGGGGGCAGGGATAGAAAAGTTCTGGCTTCTAGAACAAGGAGAGCAATGATATTCTAAACTCTTAAAAAGGTCCACTCCATTCCCACTGATTTGCAATTTCACATCATGGCAGAGAACCACATTTCTGTAATCACATTATAGGTTTTAAAATATGATTAATTCAAATACTAGTATCAACTGATTTGGCAGTAAAAAAAATTACACTTTTCTATTAATATATTTGTATTGGGTTCAAACCTGATACCTCTAACAGTCAAGATAGCTATCATATGGGCCCAAATGGAGGTTATTTCAAAACCAAGTAAAAGTTCATATTTACTCCAAAGTTGATAAAATATGCTAATAAAGTTAAATTTGATGTTTTTTAACATTAAAAATAAAATATTTGGTTTACGTTTCAGATTTCTATAACATATAATAAATAGTGGGCAGTATAGTAATATAATAAAGTTTTGTGATACCCTGAAATTTGATGCGTTTTCTTAAAAAATTCATAATATACTTCATTTCAGCCTTAAAGCACAATATCAATGAACAAATTTGTAGAAATAAAACAATATAAACACAAAATGCTACAGTATTTTTTTTTTACTTTTGTGGAAACTACATGTCCTTTTAGTAAAAGTCAGATAAATTTACAGAAAAGAGGTAACAAACAAAACCATTTCAAGGCATTAACTCTCGCTTTACATCGTCTTGTTTCCTTCTAACTGCTCGGGTCCTTTCCCTACAGTGTTCTTGGTTCTGCACAGCTCTACTCAGCTCAGAGTAAATTACTCGGAACTATGGCTCTTTTTCTCTGGACTTCTTTGCTTATGTACAGCAGTAATTACAGACATGGCTGAAATCACACTGGATTTCAGAGAAAGCCAGAATTAAACACGATAAAAAATTTAAAAATAACTACTTCATAAATATTTATTATTTACATTAGTATGAGGAGTTTTTATACAAGTTGATGAAATATACAAGCAGTAAGAACTCCAGCAGTTTAAAGGGTAAAATTAGAACGCAACAGAGATAAAATGTATTAAAACAAAAATAATTTGCACAGAAGCAAACAGGACATGATAGAAACCTTTCTCTTAAAAAATATAAGGTTTTTCACAAAAGCCTGAACACTTTACATGTTAGTACTAAAAACAGGGTGGATGGGAAGAAGCTTCATATATTCTCATCACAAAAATATTTACCAATAATACTCCAAGTGGAGCTTTCTTTCATTATGATTATCTCCTGGAGGGAGCGGGGCTGGAGAGGAAGGACATCATCCTTAAGTTACAGTCAAGGCGGCTTATACATTATCTTCTCAGCTAATACTTAGTAAGAGGCCCTGGAGAGAATACAGGAAATCGAGAGGGAAGATGCACGGTCTTTTATTAACACTTGTCACTGGTACGAGGAAGCAGGCGGTGCGCAGCCTCGGTCCCCCGGGGACCTGGGGTGTGCGTCGGGAGGGACACCGCGCGCCCGCTCTGGTCCTTGATCTTCCCGATTCATTATCCACAGGAGCGGGGAGGACGGGCTGGGAAAGTGGGACGCTCAGGCCCGGGCGGATCTCCGCTACCTGTCTGCTGCCAGCAGCAGCTCTCGCTGTCAGTGCGCGCGGTGCTTCCGCTTCTTGTGCTTCTTGTCCTTCTTCTTGTTGGCACACTTGGGGCAGAACCACTGCATCTCTTCTGGAGGAGCAGCCATGATCCCAACGCAGGGCCTGCAGGCCAAAGCACCATCAGGTAAGTCTCGCTAGCCCGCCTGCGTTTGATCTGAGACCGGGTCTCACACATTCCAGAACTTGGTAAGTATGACCGTGGCCTTCTGGCCCCTGCCTCTTGTGCACTCGCCTGCGCAAGTGTGTACTACCAGGCCCAGCGTATGTGCCCTTGGGACCATGCCCGGGGCCTTGGGCATGCAGGGCCAGCACTTGCTCCCTTTCAATGTAATTAAACAACAATTTACTTATTTGTGAGGGCAGAGAGAGAGAGAGAGAGAGAGAGAGAGAGAGAGAGAGAGAGAGAGAGAGAGAGAGAGAATGGGCATCTAGGGTCTCCTGCTGCTCCCAATGAACTCCAGATACACGTCAGTTTGTGCATCTGGCTTTCCCTGGGTTCTGGGAAAGTGAACATGGGCGGGTAGGTTTTATAAGCAAGAGCCTATGACATACTGAACAGAAATCAGCCAAATGCTTCTCATTTATGTAGCATGACTGTTAGGTATCTGGATTACTATATAATCTTTGAGTGTGTGTTTATGGGTGCATGCTCCCTAGCACAGCTGTGGAGGTCAAAGGTGTGGGTTCTTGCTTTCTGCCTTAAGACTTTGTCTCTGGGAACAGCAGATTAGCTTTGGGATTCTCCTGATTCATTGCTGTTAGACACGATTAAATTGCAGATGTGTTTGCTGCTATATATGGCTTTCTGTGGGGTTTGAGGATCTGAGCTCTGGCTACCAGGCGTGTGTAGCAAGTGCTTTTAACCACTAAACCATCTTTCCAGTCCCATAATGCCTTCTTTATATAGGCATATCAGGATATTAATCAGTTCATTTATCATTTCATCTAAGAATAGTACAATTCTTCTGAGCAATGTTTTAGTTTTAGTTTATTTTTTATTTATTTTGGTTTTTCGAGGTAGGGTCTCACTTTAGCCCAGGCTGACCTGGAATTCACTATGTAGTCTCAGGGTGCCCTTGAACTCATGCTGATCTTCCTACCTCTGCCCTCCAAGTACTAGGATTAAAGGTGTGTGTCATCACACCTAGCTAAAAAAAAAAAATTTTTTTAAGATAGGTGTCACTGAACCCAGGCTGGCCTTAACTTCCTAGAGAGTTGACTGAGGCTGGTTTTGAATTTGGGACTCTCCTGCCTTAGCCTCCCAAGTGCTGGTATTACAGGCATGTGCCACCAGGCCCAGCTCAGTGTTTTATCATATAGACATCTTATATCACAACTGAGCAAACAGTTCTTACATATGATTTTTTAAAAATATTTTATTTATTTGAGAGAGAGAGAGGCAGACAGAGAGAGGCAGAGAGAATGGGCACGACAGGGCCTCCAGCCACTGCAAATGAACTCCAGACACATGCGCCCTCTTGTGCGTCTGGCTTTACATGGGCACTGGGGAATTGAACTCAGGTCCTTCTGCATTGCAGGCAAACGCCTTAATGGCTAATCCATCTCTTCAGCCCTCTTACATATGATTTTAAAGATGAAATAAGACTGCATATATTTGGTTGAACTTCTTTAACGTGGACAGAAGCTGTCCTTGCATTCACAGCCTACACTGTGTTTTCAAAGGCTCGCTTCTTCCTGCTATGGTCAAGCACTGCAGCACATACAGAACATCAGTGAGAAGAAGGAAAGGGAAACCCTACATCTCCTCTTATTTATTCTGTAAGAAGGGTAGATGAAAGAAGCACAATACAGAATCCAGGCTGAGTATCAACAATATATTGCTTGGTTTGTGCGATTAATTTCATCTTGCAGGGTCTACTTTATTCTATACACAGTACTTAACATAGTACCTCAACTGGTCTGAAGACACTAACGTACTGCGGAATACCTCTTGAGAGGGACATGTATTATCTTGTCTGTGGAGCAGCCACTCTGCAGTACTCACCAGTGGTACCAGTCATCACAGTCATCACAGCCAATCATGGGACTCCCATCATCTGGCTTGTTGCACCCAGGACAGATCCAGATCTGATTGCCCCACTCATCTCGGATCTGATGTTGTGGGGAAGGAGTGAAACAGACGGAGTGCAGAAAGGAACAACAACAACAACAAGGCCAGATAAGAATGGTTTCATTGCAAAACTAAAAAACTCATAATTAAGTTTAAAATGTGGTAAATTAGCACTTTATTAAAGCCACAATCATGGTTATCACTGTTTTGGAATCATGTAAAGAAACTAGCCACTAAATATTCAATGGTAGTTCCTCCTTCCCTCCTCTCTCTCTCTCTCTCTTTCTGACAGGGTCTGGCTGGCTTGGAGTTCACTATGTAACAAATGCTGGCCTTGAACTCCAACTTCTGCCTCAGCCTCCCAAGAGCTAGGATTTTTTTTTTGGCATGCACCATTATGTTTGGCTATTATTAGATATTTTAATGAACATTCTAAACTATTTTGTAAATCATAAAAAGCAAAGAAAGCATTTAATAATAATCGTGTGACCAACATATAGTCTGTTTCATCTAAAAATTCTCTATAATCACATAAAATTTTCATGATTATACGTCTTCATGGCAATAAAATTGATTTTTTTTGAAGAGTTCAATTATTCAGTTTCCTGAACCACATTCATAAGCATGGGATTAGTATATATGGTCAAATGTGCCTGTATTCCCTTATTACTTATTAGCTAAATCCTTCTCCTGAACTAGTTGATAAGATCAAGGATATAAAAGACCTGTTACTAAGTAACTTTCCATTCCCTTTATGACATTTTTAGAAAAGTACAATCAACTAAAGGGCAAATGAAATAAGTTCATGGGGCCAAACAACTACACACTTAGTCATTATTTTGCCCTGAATGTTGTACAGTCTGGAGTTTACTAACTTGGTACTCAATAGAAAGCATCCCCCAATGTACTGCTTACTCAAATTTCATACTACTTCAAACCAATTTGGAAGAAAGAATTTTGTACGGGAAGTGAAAAGTAGCAGCAAGTGTGTTTTCACAGTAAAATAACACCTAATTCATTTGTTGATTTTAGTACCTTTAAATACAGAATGGATCTGCAAAGAACCAACTGTTTTCTGTGAGGGAATGCGGAGTGTTCTTCTCTGCTCGTGGCCTTTACTACTACACTGACATGGAGCCTTCCCGATGGCCTCTGACTGCTCACCGTAACTTCAGGGAGCCACCAAGGGGAGAACAGCAGTCACAGGCAGCAGCTGTCTGGTGGCCGAGGCTGGCCAGCACCCTGGGCCCCGAAGCTCTCATGCATGGCCGGTCCTGCTGCTGGCTGACCTTTCTTGAAGTCAGCAGCTTGTGACTCTGCACTACATAAAAATTTGCCAGAGCACTCCTAACACCCAGAACTTCCCAATGGGCTACATTCTTTCAAACACACTACTCCATCTATCACTGTAACATAACCTGTGTAGGGTTTGAGCACGAGGACCTGGAGCTATGGGAACTGAGGTGGAATTTACAAAATAAGCCTCGGTACCCTTGTCACACAGTCTTCCCCAGTTCACGTAGTGTCTTTTGGGACCAGGTTTCTGAACCACTGCCTACTCCACTTGGACCCATAAATGGAATCAGGTCAAATACTCACTGGAGAGTCAAAATCTTTAAAGCTGGGCAATAGTATGAATCAAGACTAATATAAATCCTATCACTCATCCTATCACTGAGCTATATCTTCAGTCTGTGATATGGATTTATGTATAAATATAAATTACAAATAAACAGAAGGGAAAAAGACTATAAAATCTCCCCTGATTAATTCACATGGGGGTAATGCTGCCTCAATTAGACACTTTGAAATGGAACCTGAATGGACCACTTTATGCCTTTTTTTGTATCATATTTTCTATTTTGTCTTAAACTATTATTTTTATGTTATTTTTATGTTATTTTTCATGTCTGTGTGCTCTTTAAATACACTTAAGATTTTCTTTTTGTACTTCTTTGTATCATTATAGTTTCTCAAATATTTAATAATTTATTTGCTCCTGACTTTTTTTTTTCCTGAGGTAGGGTCTCACTCTAGCTCTGGCTGGCCTCAAATTCACAGTGATCCTCCTACCTCTGCATCCAGAGTGCTGGAATTAAAGGCATGTGATGTGCTGTTGCAGTTTATGACAAACCCCATGAACCCTGCCCCATCACTTCCCCATCATTTATTTACTCAGGAAGGCAAGGCTGACGCCATCATTAGGTACCACAGCCACAGTCTGCTGAGCTGGTAGTCATGGCAATGCTGTGTTCCAAAAGTAAGATCTGGGACAAGTATGGGGAAAACTACTACAACAGCTCCTGAGCAATCAGACACATTCAATAGGGTGGGACGGATTGATTGACTAGGGATTAAACTCAGGCTCTTATGCATGCTGGGCAGGCATCCTATCACTGAGCTATATCTTCAGTCTGTGATATGGTGGGTTTATGATCAAAAGTCATGTTTGGATGCTCAGAGAGTTCTGTAGTCTACAAGTTCATTTCTAGTTAATGTGCAGGCTCTGGTATATTCTGGATCTCAGCCAATAAAATATTATAATTAGTGCTATAACTCAGAAATACCAACTCGCTCCTAAAATATGTGTAAAATACATAAACTATAATTTATAATCTTAAGTAATTCAGTTGCTTGATCAAGAAATTCAATGTGGGATTTAAAAATTCTCTGTACCTATATACAGATATTATATTTAGGCATATAATCATATTCTGAAGTAATATATAAAAAGTGATTTGACATTATCCATAGAAACTGAATAAGTGGACTTTATAATTTAACATTTTTCAGGCAAACACTTGAAAAATGCAGTGGAAATACTTTGCAAGTTATGAAGAACTGCCTCTGGGCTTCAGTAAGGACACATCTGGTGCTTTTCACTGGGTAACATCCCCCACAGGCTCTTACGGAAACGAAGGGCACGCACCACGTATGTGCTGACGGTCTCCGTCACCACGCTTCGCACGGGGCCTTTGGAGCTCCCTGCTCCAGAGATGGCAGGGGCTGGGGTCGGCATCAGAGGTGGGCATGCTGTGGCCTGGGCAAGGAGTGGCAGTGGCAGGGGCGAGGGGCTCACGTGCACAGGCACAGGGACTGGAGCTGGCGGTGGGGTTTTGGGTCTGTTCAGAGACGGGGCTGGCTTAGCCTCTGGGGTTGGCACCACTTTGCTGATGACACTGTCAAGGGAGAGAAAAGCACAAGTCAAAATAGGATAATTGAGTCAATTCACATATTTACAAAAACCATCACAGAAAGCTTTCTTCTAGTAGCAAAGTAGGTTTTATTGTTACTATTTTTGCAGTGCTAGGCATTGAACCCAGGGCTTCATGTATGTGGGCAAGCACTCTACTAACCGAGCTATGTCTTCAGCCCCACTAAATATGTTTCTAAGCATTCAGAACTGGTTAAAGAACTTAAGAGTTAAAGAGTTAAAGGCCCATCATCAATCACTCTCTCAACTTAGGCCAACGTTTTGTTTTCCAAAATTTCCCCTCAATGATCAGCTATTTAGAATTATTTTAGCAACAAGCACAATGCTTTTTCCATAGATGTGCACTAGATCAGCTGCCCTCCCTGTGGCGGGATGAAACACTCTTCTCTCTGGACTCGAGTTGTAGTAATGTAACTTCCGGGGGCCCATGAAATGTGAGCAGAAGTGATATGCATCACTTCTGAGTAGCTACTCTGAGAGTCATCATGGAATTGAGCCATATTTGCATCAGATGAACCCTTGGGTCTCTCACTGGCCTGAGCTTACCAACTGGGCTAGATTGGGTGGCCAGGGAGCCCCAGGGATCATACTGCGTCTGCCTCCCCAGTGCTGGGATTATAGGCATGAGCCACCGCACCCAGCTATCTTCAGCCCTGTATTTTGTTCTTTTTACTTTTTTTTTGGGGGGGGGGGTTCTCAAGGTAGGGTCTCACTCTAGCCTAGGGTTGCCTTGAATTCACTATGTAGTCTCAGAGTGGCCTCGAACTCACTGTGATTCTCCTACTTCACCCTCACAAGTGCTAGGATTAAAGGCATGCAACACCATGCCCAGCTCTTTGTACTTTTATTTTTTTAATTTAAAAACATTTTTTTTGTTTTTTTGAGGTAGGGTCTCGTTCTAGTCCAGGCTGATTTGGAATTCACTATGTAGTCTCAGGGTGGCCTTGAACTCACGGCAATCCTCCTACCTCTGCCTCCCGAGTGCTGGGATTAAAGGAGTGTGCCATTACACCTGGCCCTGTACTTTTATTATTGCCTTTGTGGATATCCATAAATAATGGGTACTATTATGTGTTTAACTCATATATAAATAGCAACACATTATATTTATCCCATGGAATGGGCTTTCCTGTCGCGAGCCCCTCTCCCAAAGTGGGTGGTCCTCTCAGTAGGAAGCAGGATGTAAGGAAGCTCAAGGGGATGGAAATCTTCCTTCCTCCCCCTGGCTGCCAGTGCTTGTCGTGACTTGGATGTGCACACATCCTGCATCCCTATCCTTTGTCAAGTTTCCTCAGTCTTCCAGCCTGAAGATGAGCGGCTCCCCAGGAAGCCTTGGGCCTGGACAGGGACTGCTGACGATCCAGCCATGTGGACTGAGAGGCTTGGGTTTGCAGACTGCTATTGTAGGACTGCTAATCCAATAAATCCCTTTTTTTTCATTCTAGTGGTTCTGTCCCTAAGTTCTACTGTTGGAAATGCAGCTGCTGGGCCACAGTGTGGGCCCTTCTCACCACCGTGCTTAGCTTACAAGGCCCTGGGTTTAGGCTCCAGCACCAAAACACAACAGCATACAAACAACAAAGCCCTCAATCTGCAGTCCAACTTTTCCTGTCTGTTTTTTGCACTTATGA
The DNA here is from genome assembly GCA_004024765.1 of Zapus hudsonius. Classification (NCBI taxonomy): domain Eukaryota; kingdom Metazoa; phylum Chordata; class Mammalia; order Rodentia; family Dipodidae; genus Zapus; species Zapus hudsonius. Next base: position 70,511 of record PVHP010001532.1, on the reverse strand, counting down.
CAAGCCTAACTTGAATATGGCCAAAGACCAAGAAGAACCTCACAGATCTGTTTATGCAGGAGATGCCTGATACACGCTTGGAAGAACAGTGAATACTTCAGTGAGCATTTACTATGTGCCACTGTTCTAGATGCTGGCAAGCCAATCAGAGGCCAGACAACATGCTGCATGTTTACCTGCCTCACGACATTTGATCCTCACGACAGCTACATGAGGTAAGCTGCCACTACTGTCTTTTGTAGACAAGGACAAGGAACAGCCAGATGAACCACCTTGCACCAATTCTACAGACTGCTCTGTGACCTGGCCAGCACTCACACTAGGGCAGAGGCAGTCCTATTTCAGATGTGATCAGACCCACTAAATGGCCTTGCAGTGCTTCCTGAGGTCTGCCTTACCTTACAGAAGGTGCTGCAAAATTATTACTATGTCATTTATAATAAAAAGGTAGGATTTCTATACTTTCATGGTCAGAAGCAAGAATTCAAGAGCGTAAGAATAGATTTTACAGGTATATATTAGGGAAGTCTTTTATTTTTACTTGAAATAGCTTTAGCTAGCATATAAAGTAATGAATTTCACAGTGACATTTCCATACATATGTATCATTATACTTGTTCTTCCTCCCCTCCCTCTGGTTTTGATAAGGAGGACAGCTATCAAGCCTCAGAAGCCTTTCAGAGCAGGAAGTCTAACAGAACTCCTTCCCAAAGGCTGCTGTGATATGGGAAGGATGAATCAGAATCCCATGAATTGCAAGTTTGGTAGTCCAGGATGTTATACTGAAGGTAATCTATCTGCTTGAGGCCAACCTGGGATTCCAGAGTGAGTGCCATGTCAGCCCAGGCTAGAGTGAGACCCTGCCTCAAAACAAACAAACAAACAAATAGTAATCTAGCTGGGTGTGGTGGTGCATGCCTTTAATCCTGGCACTTGGGAGGCAGAAGGAGGAGGATTGCCATGAGTTCAAGGCCAGCCTGAGACTACACAGTGATTTCCAGGTCAGCCTGGGCTAGAGGGAGACCCTACTTAAAAAAAAGAGAGAGAGAAAGTAATATGATTTTTTTTGAGGTAGGGTCTCACTCTAGCCCAGTCTGACCTGGAATTCACAATGTAGCCTCAGTGTAGCCTTGAACTCACTAAATAATGTAATTCATTATGGACAAAAATAAACAAATTGAAAAAAAAAAAAAAAGAAAAACCTGGACAGTAGCTACAGGGGAAAAAATCATTCATTCTCTCCTTTCTCTCTCTCTCTCTCTCTCTCCTTTTTTTTGAGGCAGGGTCTCACTCTAGCCCAAGCTGATCTATATCTCGTTCTATAGCCCAGGCTGGCCTTGAACTCAAGGCAATCCCCTACCTTAGCCTCCTAAGTGCTGGGACTAAAGGTGCACACTACCAAGTACTTTCCGAGAAGCAGCAGATGACAGTTGACTTCTCAACGCCATGATGAAGGTGCTGGGGAGACCACGCCAGCTGTGGTCTCGGTGCTAGGGCTTGCTGACCAGCCAGCGAAGCCCAATCCATGAGCTCCAGGCCTGTGAGAGACCCTGTCTCAAAAAGAGGTGAACAGCATCCTGGAGGAATGTCTTGCACACACTCGAGCACTCACATCCACACATGCCACACATGGCCCCCTCACACAGAAGTAAAACAAATCAAAGCCACGAGGAAATCTAGAAGACAGGAGAAAAGCATCTTCAACACGCTAACACGCTCAATAAAAGGAAATTTTTTTGAAATTTTTTAGATAAAAAGTTAAAACGAAGACCTTTTTAGCTAAAAGCTAAGGTTTGCCACTGGCAGCCCTCAATTAAAAGAATTCAAATTCTTTTTAATTATCTATAATGAGTTACATTTAATGGGCAAACAATGAGTTGTTAAGGAATTCAAATTCTTTTTGGCCTTTACATTCTTCTTTTTTTTTAGTTTTTTTTTATTATTTATTCATTTTCAAGGAGAGAGAGAGAGAGAGAGAGAGAGAGAGAGAGAGAGAGAGCGCACCAGGGCCACACCTTGTGGGTCTGGCTTATGTGGGTCCTGGGGAATTGAACCCGGGGCCTTAGGCACTGGAGGTGAGTGCCTTAACCGCTGAGCTATCTCTCCAGCCCCTTTTTTAGTTTTTAACTGTAATCAGGTCTTCACTTTTATTTACTTCTATGTGTGTGTGTACGTGCATGTTGGAGGGCTTCTTGCTGTTGCAATCAAACACCAGAGGCTTGTGCTACTTTGTGTGTCTGGCCTATGTGAGTGGCTTGGGAGTTGAAGTGAGATGGAAGGCTTTGCAAAAAAGTGCCTTTAACTGCTGAGCCATCTACCCAGTCCTCGGGCCTTTATATTCTTAAAATTTATTAAGAACCTTTAAAATATGCATGTTTGCCAATGTTTACCATGTTAAAAATTAAACTGAAAAATTTTAAATATTTAATAATTTATTTTAAATGGGGTGCTGCCTGGGAATGGTGATGCACACCTATAATCCCAGCACTAGGGAGGGAGAGACTGGAGGATCACTGCAAGTTCAAACCAGCCTGTTCTACACAGTGAGTTCCAGGACAGCCATACATATACACATAGTGATACTGTCTCAAAACAAAACTCAAGAACAATCAATAAACCAACCAACTGAAAAAGCTTAGGGTATAATTCAATGGCACACCTGTCTAATAGTATATGTGAGGCCCTGAGTTCAAATAAAAGAGAGAGAGAGGGAGAGAGAAAGAAGGGGGAGAGGGAAAGAGAGGGGAAGAGAGAGAACAATAATGAATTCATTACATGTTAACAGATGTGATGTTTAATCTTTACTGCCAATGTGACTGGATTCAGAATCACTATTGGAACCCATGTCTAGGCATGTCTATGAGGGGGATTCAGAAAGGTTTAACTGAGGAGGAAAGTCCCACCCTGAATGTGAGTGGGATCAGTCTGTGGACTGGGGTCCCAGGAAGCAAGCTGAGCACCAGTATTCATGTCTCTGCTTCCTGCCTGTGGACCCAATGGGAGCATCCACCTAATCGTCTGCCACCATGATGGACTGTACCCTCACACTGTGAGCCAAAATGACCCCTTCCTTCCTTGAGTTGCTTTTGACAGATACTCTGTCACAACAAGGAGGAAAGTAACTAACACAGCAGAAAAAAAATTTATTTTAAATAAGAGTAACTATATTTTTGTTGTTCATGGTGGCACATGTCCACAACCCTGGCACTTGGGAGGCTAAGGCAGGAGAATATAAATTCAAGGACAACCTTGAGCCATAAACAGAAACACTGAAAATTATTTGCGGTATATATAATAAAAGATTCAATTCTTACCAAATAAATAATTCATTAAAATGAAAAAAATTCAGACATGAGTGAAGGACATACGTTAGCCAAAGCAGGATAAAACGAAATGGACGAAAAACAAAACAAACAAACAAACCAAAAAGACCCACAAAGCCAGGCATGGTGGTACACACCTTTAGTTCCAATGAGACAGAATAGAAGACTAGCTTATTTTTTTAATTTTTATTTTTTATTATCCATAATTAGATACATTGAATGAGCAAATAATGAGCTGATATCCCCATTTCCCCAATTTCCCTCTTCTCTTTCCCCAATCAATTGGATATCCTCCTCCGTGAGCAAACTGGATCAGTCCATGAGGTAAGGGGTTATGGATAGACTAGGAGTCAGCCCGGTTCCACCCCCCCCCCCTTTGTATGTGGTTACTGAGGGGATCAATGTCTCTGGGCATTCTCCTCCACCATGGCTTTTACAATCTTTCTGCCCCCTCTTCCGCTCAGTTCCCTGAGTCACGGTGGGTGAGTATTAAAGCTGCTGAGGCTAGCTTATTGAGGCAGGGTTCATCCAGGGATTTAGGCCCGCAGAGAACTAGAAGATGCCAAACACCTGATACCTCATCCTGGCACAAAAATGAAAACTCCTAACTTGGACTAGAACTCGTGTCTGACCTGACACTAATCTATGACGCCCCCTGCTGTCCATAGTTGAACAAGCTACGACCCCAGCCCCAAATATGGGCGGACTCTATGATCCATCCTCCAGATTTAGTAACAAATCAGATTTTTCCCCACCTACCTGAATCACACACCATAAAGCTGACAGGCTGACATGTGCCTTCCTCTTTTTCTGAGATCCTCTCACCCTCGTTTGGTGTGGCCTAAAGTTCCCCCATGTGTAAAAATGGGGAATGAGAGGGATGGCTGGCATAGTATACCTGAACAGTCAATTAATAATCTTAAAATTGTATACTCTCTTGACTGACAAATTCCACTTGTGGAAATTTATTTCAAGGAAATAATTTGGCAACTATACAAAGATAAGGACAGAGAAATATTATTTGTAACTCAGTTTATGATTAGAAAATAAAAAATAAGCTGGAATGGCTGTAATTTAAAACAACCCCAAATAGAGGGTTGGTTAAGTAAATGATGCCGACAATACCATTTTGTTATATGTAGTGACATCCACAGCCATACATGCCCACACACAACCACATGGTGTATTTCCTAAAATAGTTTATCTACTGATTTGCAAGGAGAGAGAGAGGGAGAAAGAGAATGCGAATGGGTGTGCCAGGGCCTCCAGCCACTGCAAACAAACTCCAGATACATGGACCACTTTGTACATCTGGCTCCATGTGGGTATTGGGGAATGGAACCCAGGTCCTTAAGCTTTGCAGGCAAGCACCTTAATCATCGAGCCATCTCTCCAGCCTCCCTCCCCCCACATGATGTTTATCCCAAAGAACAAGCTGGGAATAATATGTATAATAGAATGGAAGTTTTATTTTAAAAAAAAAAGCAGTTGGGTGTGATGGCTCATGCCTTTAATCACAGCCAGCCTGGGACTGCAGAGTGTCAGGCCAGCCTCCGTTAGAGGGAGAACCTACTTCAAAAGAACAACAACAACAACAAAAGAAACCAAAAATGAATAGAATAAGAACAAACAAATGTGTATTTACAAAAATGTTCAAAATATATGTAAAATGTCAAGAAATTGCCTCAATCTGCTGGGGTTATAGGTGATTTTTTTTTTTTGCTTCTCTATAATCAACATAATGTGTGCAACAAAAATAATAGAAAGTGACAAATGCACACCTCTAAAGCGTACAGATAGAAGCTAACCTCAAACTTGTATCCTCCTACCTTGGACTCCTGAGTGCTAGAATTATAGGAATGCACTACCATATCTGGCTTCTGTTAGAAATTTCTAAATGATTTAATTCAGTTGTATACTTGCAGTGTACCTTTTTGTTTATATGTATGTATGTGGCTGTACTTAAAGTTTATTATTTTTAGTATTATTTTTTTGAAGTAGGGTCTCACTCTAGTTGAGGGTGATCTGGAAGTCATTCGGTAGCCCCTGGCTGGCCTTCAAAGTGTGCACCAGAGCTAGAGAGATGGCTTGGTAGTTAAGGCACTTGCCTCCAGTGCCTAAGGCCCCAGGTTCAATCCCCCAGGACCCACATAAGCCAGACCCACAAGGTGGTGGCCCTGGTACTCTTGTTCTATCTATCTATCTATCTATCTATCTATCTATCTATCTATCTATCTATCTATCTATCTATCATCTATCTATCTCTATGCTTAAAAATGAATAAATAAAATATTTTTTAAAAAGTGTGCACCACCATACCTGACCATAAATTTGTTTTTAAAATTAGAATACAAAGGAATAAATTTCATCATGGTACTTTACAAACAGTTTGAATAGCCATTAAATGCTGCTATAGTTTGGATATGGTTTGTTCTAGAAAGTTCATGTATTCATGTGATGCGAGAGGTGGTGGAGCCTTTAAGAGGTGGGAAGAGGTGGGGTTGACAGCTGGGCATGTTCTCAAAGGACTCTTAAATTCTACCACAAAGATACTTTCATATCCATGTTCATTGCTGCTCTATTCATAACAGCTAAGAAATGGAATCAGCCTATATGCCCACTGTCTGATAATGAATGGACAGTGAAGCTGTGGTACATGTATATACATGATGAATTTTACTCTACTGTAAAGAAAAATGATGTATGAAATCTACAGAATGGATGGGATTGAATATATATACTAAGTAAGGTAACACAAGCATACGTTCTGCCTCATAGATGGATCCTAACTTAATGTTTGCATGAATATAACTACAGGGACCCAAGGGATGACACAGGATCTAACATGAGACAGGACTCCATGAGAAAGAAACAAGAGGTTACAGAAAGGAGGAGGGTGGATGGAGTGTGTTTTATGACAGCAACAAGGAGACAAGAAGGAAGAGGAATGGGGGAAAGAGAAGGCAAACAAAAACAAAATTTGTTTAAAAAACAACAAAATGAAACCTAACTCTTTATATTCTAATAAAAAATAAATGAGAGGTAGGATTTAGTGCAATTTATATACATATATGTGTGTACATATAAAGACAGATACCCTATATGTATACATACATATACATAATAGTTCTAACTCAAGTTTTTTTTGTTTTTTTTTAAATATTTTTTATTCATTTTCAAGCAGAGAGAGAGAGAGAGAGAGAGAGAGAGAGAGAGAGAGAGAGAGAGAGCGAGCGAGCGAGAGAGCACCAGGGCCACCACCTTGTGGGTCTGGCTTATGTGGGTCCTGGGGAATTGAACCCGGTGTCTTAGGCACTGGAGGCAAGTGCCTTAACCGCTGAGCCATCTCTCCAGCCCCTAACTCAAGTTTTTTTGAGTAACAAGGAAAAAATATTAAACTGGCATTCAGTATTAGAAGACATACCATCTTTTGTATTTTATTTTAAGGGATTACGTAGCCATTATATCTACAGTAAAGTAACACAATTTCTCAACACCGAAGTTCAAAAGAAATTTCACTAGTTTTAGTTATACTAATTTTCTTAGCCGTAAGTCTATGTGACTTTAATAAAAGCAATTTCTGAAAGCAATTTTTAATCATTTCTTTAATTTTTGGCAATATAGAAAGATAAATAATAGTATAACAATGTGCTTTTTCATCCCGATGAAGTAAGCTATCAACATGTAACCTAATTATAATCATTGTAAAAATAATTTTGGATTCCAACTGGTCACCTGTATCCCTTATTGCTTTGCTTCTCAAAATTTTTCTCCTAAGTATTACCTTTTCCCTCCTATTTAACTGCATGTTAAGTTCTCCAGAGCTTTCTGCTGAATGCCCAATGTCTCACAGAGAAAGCAATCCGCCCACAGCTGTGTCCCATAATGGCTCAGTGCTGCTAACATTACATCTTTTGGAGGATTTGGTCACAGTGCCCTCAATGCTATGAACACTGGTGTTATTCATACAAACGTGCAGAAGGAGGGACTTTCAGCAGGATTTCTTTACCTGTTTCCCCACCACAAAACTGAGACAAACAGAACGGGTCATGAGCTGTAATGCAAACTCACAGCCTGACAAGCCAATAAAGAGCCAGTCCTTGCCTCCTAGCCCCGCAGAGCCACCAAGGTTAGAGGCAAACACAATTTGGATATGTTCTGCACAAGGAGTTTAATGATCCTCATTATTCAGCTATTGTGTGCAAACACGATGAAACCAGTAATCTAAATCATCAAAGTCCAAGGAACTGGCTACTAAAATGCTCCCCGAGTTCAAAAGTTCCCTCACAATGGCTTACTTATTCACCCCTCAAAGTGAATGACCACTTGAAATGGTAACAAAATGATACCACACGTAAAAACTATCTCAATCACCTCCATGAATTTTACATAATCTTCAGAGCAGAGAAATTATTTGATGGAGAAAAACCACTCTGATGAAAAGGTTCTTTACAAAACTCACTTATGGAAAATTTTTAATCATCAGATATACCTTTCGAAGCAGATTCCCATGCTGTATGGTAAATGAAACCCCTCCTCACAACAAATAAAAACAAACAAAGAAACCGAGATTTCACAATAATATTACTGAAAAACCTCACAGTTGGTCAGTGATATGGATATACAGACTTTGTATTTTTGCCTTTTCATTTTTTAAAAAACTTTTTACTGAAAGCTTCCATAATTATAGACCATAAGCCATTATGATTCCCTCCTCCCTCCCCCACATCTCCTCCCCCTCTCAACGAGTCTCTGTTCTGTATCCATGTCATCATCTTTTCTTCCCAGTATGTGTACGTATTATCAGGCACTGTGAAGTCATGAGTAGCAAGGCTGTTTTGTGTCTGGAAGTTTGTGTTGTAAGCAGTCCTCCCCTTCCTTTGGCCCTTTTCACTTTTATTAAAAGTCCCAGACAACCCAAGTGTGAAAGTCAGTTTCCTGGTATTCACACACCTGTAGGTGGACTTGGATACTGACAGGACCCTGTGAAAATAACTGTGTGTGATCTCCAAGATCATGCCATAAAATAGACTGCAGCTCGCTCTCTCTCTTTGGGATCACTGGATGTTTGTGTGGATGTGGAAGCTGCCTTCAGAAGTCCTGTGCATGAGCCTGAGGCCTGCTGTCCAGTTTCACTGAGGTCTTCTGAGGTAGTCCAGGTTAGCGATTTCAGAGGCCTGAGCCAAACCCACTACAACTCTGATAGAGCTAGAAAGTAAGGGAGGTTGCTTGAAGTTGCTAGTTTTGAGATCAGTTGGTGTGTGGAAACAGAAAATGAACATACCAAGTATTCACTTTCTCTATAAGCAAATATTCCAAACTTGGGAGAATATCAGTACTAAAGATCTAAATTTGTAACACAGTCATTTCCATATTCACATTGATCAAATACCCAAAGACAATTATGAGAATCAGTTTGTCATGGTTTGATCCAGGTGTCCCCCACAAACAAATGAATGTGTTCTGATAGAACGATCCTCAGCTGATGGCAATTTGGGAATTAGAACCTCACTAGCGCTGCCTTGTTGGGGCGGGCTTATGGGGGTTATAAGCCAGCTCCCCCTTGCCAGTATTTGGCATACCTTTCTGCCGCTGTTTTCACTGTTGTGGCGGAGGTGATGTCCACCCCTCTGCTAATGCCATCATTTTCCCTGCCAGGATGGAGTCTCCCCTCGAGTCCGTAAGCCAAATAAACCCTTTCCTCCACAAGCAGCTTTTGCTTGGGTTCTTTCTGCGCAGCAACTAGAAAGCTGACCACAACACAGTCTTATGTTGATTATTCAAATCAATCATTATTCCTTATTCTTCTTGATCCTCACAGCTGAAATTTTCACATTCGTATAATTATAAGACAACTATAAATGGATTTAATTCCTTAAGCTCATGCTTGCCTCTTGAATATTTGCATCCTCTCATGAAACGGCTATTTTATCTTGTCACAGCCCAAGTACACATGAAGAAGCAAACATTTTATCTTTGAATGCAGGCAATACCTATTTGAAAAATGAAATAAATTGCATGAAGTAATTAGAGGAAAACACAGCCATTATAACATCTTCACTTCCAAGTGAGAGGACCAAATGATTATACGTCTACTGTCAAATGTCCTAAAAGGGCACTGATACCTAGATAGGTAATGAGTAGTACACATTTCATCATACAGATCCAGGAGGGATAGTAATACTAATACAGTGAACTACATAGTAAGTAGTATGAAGTGAAAGGGATGGAAGCAGGGCTTTCCTGAGTATACCTACCTTTCAATGGAAAATAAGCGAAGTGAATGAACTCAAAGCATGTAACTTATGCTACAAAAACATTTCAACTGACTTTGGATGGACATTTTGTTCACACATCCACAAAAATTAAGAGCAAACTGAAAAAAAAATCTTAAAACTTCAATCAGTAGTCTAATTATTATTTTTTTAAAAATATTTTATTTAGGGGCTGGAGGAATGGCTCAGCGGTTAAGGCACTTGCCTCCAGTGTCTAAGGCCCGGGGTTCAATTCCCCAGGACCCACATGGGCCAGACCCACAAGGTGGTGGCCCTGGTGTGCTCTCTCTCTCTCTCTCTCTCTGCTTGAAAATGAATAAATAAAATATTAAAAAAAAGAATCAAGGATGAAAAAAATATTTTATTTATTCATTTTCAGAGAGAGAGAGAGAGAGAGAGAGAGAGAGAGAGAGAGAGAGAGAGAACACACCAGGGCCACCACCTTGTGGGTCTGGCTTATGTGGGTATTGGGAAATTGAACCTGGGGCCTTAGGCACTGGAGGCAAGTGCCTTAACTGCTGAGCCATCTCTCCAGCCCAATCAGTAGTCTAATTATTTGTAGCAATAGTGATGTCATTACTTTCAGATTCTTTTATATAGTTTTGTAAGTCAAAGCAAATAAGTAGTTATTATAATGCTGCCAACACCCGAGATTTCTTTTTTGGTGGTGGTGGGGAGGCGTTGAGGTAGGATTTCACTTAGCCCAGGCTGACCTGGAACTCTATAGTCCCAGGCTGGCCTTCAAGTCATAGAAATACTCTTACCTCTGTCTCCTGAGTGCCACCATGCCCAGCTCCATGATTTCTTATATAAAAGAGGGGCTAGAGAGATGACTCAGTAGTTAAGGCACTTGTCTACAAAGCCTAAAGACCCAGTACCCACGTAAAGCCAGATGTACAAAGTGGTGCATGCATCTGGAGTCTGTTTGCAGTGGATGGAGGCCCTGTTACATCCATTCTCCCTCTCTCTGCTGGGTGGGGTGCTAAACACCTTTAATCCCAGCATTCATGAGGCAGAGGTAGAAGGATAGCCATGAGTTTGAGGTCAACCTGAAACTACATAGTGAATTACAGGCCAGCTTGGGCTAGTGTAAGACCCTAACTTGAAAAAAACAAAGCAAAAGAACAAAAAAATAAAGCTTCTAAAATTTTCTCTCAGGCAAAAATCAGAAGAATTCAAATTTACACTAGAGTTAAGTGAATTCTGAAAGAGAAGTAGAGAAGATCACTAAAGCTCTTGAATCTTGTAGAGTGGAATACAGAAATTCTTTAGAAAACTGCTTTAGGCTTCAGTCCTCGTGTCTCCCACCCCCCACTATCCAGTGATAGTAAAAACAGAGTGGTTTGGAGAGTGTGCCAAACACCGGCAAGGAGAAGCTGAATATAATCCCCATAAACTTGCCCCCAACAACACACCTTCAACAAGGTCAAATTTCCAAATTGCCATCAGCTGGGGATTAAGCATCCAGAACACATTAAGTTTATGGGGACACCTGAATCAAACCACCACACCCTGTTTTGTTCAATTTTGGAAAATTGGAGCAAAGGAGACATTCATATTTTGTTTTCAGAATGTTCATTCTGGTATTATGAAATAAATTATTACTTATAAAATAATAAACACTCTTAGACTTCTTTAAGGCTACCCTAAAGTCAACAAAGCCTTGAAGATGGAAGCTCTGGTTTTATCATCAACACATAAGAAATGGAAACGGAAGCAGCGGAGGCAGCAGTGGTGACATAATAGTGCTTCAACTTTGGAAAGATGCTGAGGGTGCCATTGGTCCATATGTGAATGAAGGGGGAGAAATCTGAGCTGAACAGAAAGTTTTGGAAGTCATCATGGTACAAATGAGATCTAAAGAATGACCAAGATCATGAAGAGAGAAAGAATGAAGTTGGCGAGGATGAGTGTAAAAGAGAATGGCTTATGGTAAGTGAACAAGATACCCAGACAAGAGCACAAAGGAGTCATGCTATAGGACGGTGCCATGCTCTCGGGTGGGGCAATGAGAAATACTTGCTGATTCCCCCAAATAAGAAGCTTCTTGGGCAGAAACCAGAATACAGTGGCCTGAGGAATGAAGACTAAAGAATGAGTTTTGAGGACCCAAGAAAAAAGGCAAAAGATTATTATCCTACTCTAGAGGGAAGCTGGGTGAGGTTTGGAATGAGGGAGGGTAGATGGGAGAATAAGGAAAGAGACAGGCCTAGAACAGAGACAGTCACAGAGATGAATGAGCTCCTATAGAAAGTAGGAGGAGTGGGAGGAAGGAAGGCACGAGAAGAGAGCAGATCTCAAAAATAAGGAGCGATGTTGTTATACTCTTTCTTGGCACCTGGAGGACAAGCTGGGAGATATGTGGTTCTAGAATCCCAAAGAACAAATCCAAACAGTCAGGGTAATGCAGCTAGTCAATTCTACATGTTGAGATTTGTGTGACAATAATAAGGAAAAGGTTGCCAAAATTTTCACTCATAGAACCCCTGTAGTAACATGAACTTTGTAAGCTACCAAGACGGGAATGAGAAAGAGGAAGAAAAATGTTAACCATGCGTCCCAAACCTTCAAGTCGGCATCTGAATCTATTATAGGCCCATAAAGGGACAGTAAATTCAGAAGACAAAGAATTTAAATTTTCTGATGTTGTATTTCCATCAGAAGGCATATATTGTTTTTAAATACCCCAAGTGTGAGCAGGTTGATCTTTAGGGGAAATTACAATCAGATAGTATGTGAAAGGTTACTATGATAGAGCTAAATTATCTCTGCCTGTCACAGGTTAAAGAACATTTAAATTCTCAAAGTTCACATCAGCTTTTTTCAGATAACAAATCTTAAGTACCTTCCTATATTCACTCAATTAGCGATCTTGGGACTTGATAACACTGCAGAGAGAAACTTTCCAACTATCATTCAAATCATATCTAAAAAGGTGGTCATAAATATTTTAAAACCCAAGTGAACTAATAAGACCTAGACCCATTAAGGATAAGATCTTTTACAACAAATTAAATAAAACAATTTATTGAAGTCTGGACTCAAGATAAGCTAGATTTACTAGTTGACCTTTTATTCATTTAAAGAACAAAATTAGCTCTAATTGCATTAGAATGGAATCCAGTAAATTTCCCTCAGTCTTCTAATGTGGCATCCATGTAAGAACTGCTGTAATTGTTTACAAGTAAGATGGAAACACTTTGATTATAATCTTTCCACTTGTTTTACTGTGTCGTAAAAGCATTTCCCCAAACCTAAAGCTAGTTTTTTGTTCTGAAGGTATATTAGTTTTCCTCTTAAATATAGTACATCTTTGGTGTTCATGAACAAACTAGAGTGCTACAGGGGAAGAAATGAAATTTAGACTTCATCATAAATCAGTAAAAATGAGAGTAATGTAAGAAAGACCAGAGATCTTGACTGGAAACAGAACAATGGCTGAAGACCCCAAAAATAAACCCTCTAATTACTTGTTTCCTCTTGGAGGTAGCTGAGAATTATCCTAGAGATATCTGAGGCTTTGACTGATGAACTGATAACTACAGTGAGACGGTAAAAGTGATACAAATCCTGCTTCAGTTATTCAGTAGACAGGAATCTATTAGTAATATTTAACATCTTTCACATTAAAGAATAGGCCATTTTAAAATTTCAAATTTCACTTATAAGTTAAAGAAAACGTGTGTGTGTGTGTGTGTGTGTGTGTGTGTGTGTGTGTGTGTAAGTGCACACCAGGACTCTTACTGTTGTGTCACTTTTGTATCTTGCTTATGCAGGTAGCTTGGGAATGGAACTTGGGCCAATAGGAGCAGACTTTGCAAGTAAGTCCCTTTAACTACTGAGCCACCTTCCCAGACCCCCCCCACTTAAAAATTTTGAATATAGTCATTCTTCAGATTTTGGGGGGGGGGCACTTGAAAGATGGCCCAGTGGTTAAAGTTCCTGGCTTACAACAAAGCCTGCTGGTCTGGGTTCGATTCCCCAATATCCATATAAGGCCAGATGTATAAAGTAGCACATGCATCTGGAGTTCACTTGTAGTGACAGGAGGCCCTGGCACTGTGATACTCTCCTCCTTTCTACTTCCAAATAAATAAAAAAAATATTTTAAAGACTTTTTGTCACTGTTTTTGTTATTTAATTTAAGAAAGGCAAATCACTTTTGAAATGTTTAGTGCCAATTTAACCATGGCAAGACAAAGACAGCTTATCAATACTTGATTTTTTAAAAAATTATATTAAAAAATCAAAAGCAGAGTATTTTTTTTTGAAAAGGAAAAAAGGTAAAACTAGAAAAGCAAAAGGGAAATGCTCTGAAACGTTACTGAACTTGTTTTCTAAAGAATCGCTGTCAACCAATAAACTGCTTTCCCTGCTCCTCCGCTCTCACCAAAATAGAAAAACCTGACTTACCCTCCCCCCGCAGCTAAAATAAAATTACTTGTTATTTTTGCCCACACCCCTCATTTTAGTAACAGCCCTCCTTCCTTCTGGAACCACTACTTCCCCTTAGACACGGCTTCTCTCCTACAGCACAGGGGCTGGTGTACAGAATCCTTGGATGGGAGTGACAGCCAATGCCATGGAAGAGGGGGCTTCACCAGAGATTAAGTGACCACAGACAATATAGCACCACAGAAAAGGAAAATTCTTCTATACTGTTGGTCTAAACTCATCCCCCAGTTTGATTTGGGTTTCTGTTGCTACAACAAGAATTCAGACTAACACAGTGCCCAGAAAAACGTGTTTCACTATAGGCAAGATGGTTCCTTCCTGTGACAACTTTACTGAGTCATGCTATTATCCTGTCCCTTGCTTCATGAGTTGGTCTGCAAAACAGTCAATAATAACTTTAAAAATCCCTTTGTGCTGTGACAGATGCTGTGGACATTGTCCCACTGCTCTTGTCATCTAGTTCCAAATGGATCTTTTTTGGTTTAAATTTTGTTATTTTTGAGACTGGCTTTCATGTATTGTAGGCTGGCCTCAAACTTGCTATGCAGCAGAATGACCTTGGATTTTTGATCCTCCTGACTATGTGCACCACCACCATTCCTTGGTTATGCGGAGCTGGGGATCAAACCTAGGTCTCTGTGCATTTATGGCCACTTCTCTCCCAATGAAACTACACCCCCAGCCTTCCTCTGGAAATTATTATTATTATTATTATTATTATTATTATTATTATTATTATTATGGTTTTTTGAAGTAGGATCTCACTTTAAGCCCAGGCTGACCCAGAATTCACTACGTAGTCTTAGGGTGGCCTTGAACTCACACGTGTGTCAGAGGACAACATTCAGGGTCTCTTGTTCAAAGCTACTTTGCCAGGCTAGTTGGCCCACAATCTTGTAGCAAATTCTGTCTGCAATGACTGTTAGCAGTGAAGCAGTCCCCCCCAAACCTTAAGCTAACGAGTGTTTTGAAAAGCAGATAAAATCTGTCGTGCAGAGCGCTGGGTGACCTCCCTTGGGGAATTTAGAGTCCGCTGTCTGACGGCCATCACAAGTCCTGCATCACCTGGTCACAGAGCATAGGCATGGCTTCCTGAGGGCAGAGGAGGGCGAGTCACATCTCTCTTCTGCAGTGTCCGTGGCTACTAGAATGCCCTGCTCACTGGATAGAAGAGCCTCTCCACCCACAGGGAGGTGCAGCCCAACGGACTCACTTAGGGAGAAGCTCAAAGTTGGTACATGGCACACAACTGCCATCCCTCGCTAACAAAGGCAGAGCTAGGAGGATCTTGAGTTCCAGGCTAGCCTGGGCTACTTAAAGGTAGAACCTCACTATCTAGCTCCTGTGGGAGGCCAACATTAGAGAGGGCATTTGAAAAAGTTGAGATGGAAGAATGTTTACCCCACCTGTATTCACGCACAAAGCTTTATACAAATTTATACTATATTTTTCTTCATATTCTACAGATATATAAAATAACCTTTTCACATGAAGCTCCTTTAACAGAATTATGAGTCTTATGAGTACAGTCAGACATTTAAATTTGAAAAGCTGCTGGTCCTATTCTGTCATGTCTTTCTTGACAAATCTCTTTAAACAGACTCTGTCCCCAAGAAATTTCACTACATTTCTTTGCTCTATTTTCTTCATAGAAAAGACCAGAACAATAAATGCCACTAGTCCGCCAATGATTCTTCTCATGCTCAAAATAAAGAAACTCAGAAAATGGCAAGATTAGGACAAGTCACGGGATAGCTGTGCTGTACTCAAACCCCAGAACAGAATGCATGGATCCCTTGCTCCTGAGCCTGGGGGGACTCCAGGGCCCTGACCAGCATAGCTCCAGGCAGCTCTTGGCTAAGCTGAAACCCAGATTTAATGGTAAAGCAGATACTTCAGCAATGGACTTGAATGTGTTTTTTTCCCATTCATACCTTACAGGTGTTGTGACCGTGGCTTCATGAGGACTTTCATTTTATTTCCAATGTAGACTATTGGGAACCCTCAGATTCATTACTAGGGGATCCGTTCAGGAATCTGAGGTCTTTGGAAAACCATCTTTAACACTGTCATGAAGAGGTGGCCTCATCACAGACCCCTTAGAAGATAGTTTTGAGGGCTATGGAACCAACGGGAAAACAAGCTCCCTCTGTCTTGCTGCAAGAAAAATTAACAGAGGGCATAGACTGACTTCAAAGAACTTTCTGGATCAAGGGCAGAAGACCTAACTTCTTTATTTAAAACTTAGAAACTAAATGTTGTCTTATACAACTTTACAAAGGGTATAATTTGAACCTTATAAAGCTTTTTCTTTTTCCTGTAATTTCAAAGGACTTTGTCTGCCTCTTCAGTAATAAACCATGCCTCCCTGCCCTGCCTTAACTACTCAGACCACTTCATCTTAAAAGCGTATTAATTTACCCCCAAGATGTATGGACAGTAATAACACATACATTTATATGAATCTTTCACCATGTTTCCACTATTACAGCCACAGAACAGGACATGGGTCTTTATGCTATAATCATAAAAGATGACTAAAATTTGGATGGCACACTATTTTCATGTGTTATAGAACATTTCCTTAATTTTTTTTAGCCATTTAAAAATGTAAAAACCAAGCAGACAGTTGAATCTGGCCTATGAGTTAGAGTTTATTAGTTACCAATTTAAACCCCTTGCCCCCAAAAGCTTTTTACCGAGTTTTCATTTTCTTAAAAATCTTCATGACTTGAGCCTCTCTCTCTTGGTTTAAGATGTAATGTGTTGCATTCAATGAAGTAAAAGAGAATCAACAGTCAATAGTGACTGAAGGAGCTGAAGGGCAGAGAGAGGAATGTAATGATTAGTGTCTTTAAAAATATTTATGTGTGGGCTGGAGATATGGCTCAGTGGTTAAGGCACTTGCCTCCAGTGCCTAAGGCCCTGGGTTCAATTCCCCAGGACCCACATAAGCCAGACCCACAAGGTGGTGGCCCTGGTGCATTCTCTCTCTCTCTCTCTCTCTCTCTCTCTCTCTCTCTCTGCTTGAAAATGAATAAAATATTTTAAAAAATTTATGTGTGTGTGTATGAGAGAGAGAGAGAGAGAGAGAGAGAGAGAGAGAGAGAGAGAGAAAGTGAGAATGAATGTGTGTTGGGGGGCATGCCAGCACCTCCTGCCACTGCAAACGAACTCCACATTGTGCATCTGGTTTTACATGCATACAAGAGAATTGAACTCAGGGCTATCAAGCTTTGTAAGCAAGCACCTTTAACTGCTGAACCATCTGATTAGCGCTTTTTTACAAACCTTATTTCTCTAAAGGAAGAAGGCAGACCAAACTTCTGTGGGTATTAAATACTGATGAACGCCAGGCATGGTGGTGCATGCCTTTAATCCCAGCACTCAGGAGGCAGAGGTAGGAGGATTGCTGTGAATTCAGGGCCACCCTGAGACTACACAGTGAATTCCAGGTCAGCCTGGACTAGAGCGAGACCCTACCTCAAAAAACCAAAAAATAAAAAATAAAATAAAATAAAATACTGATGAACTATGGAGAAAACAGGAATTAAATATGAATAGGCAAAAGTATTGTTTGAGTGACATTGTTCCATAAAGAAATGAGATAGATAGTATATAGAATTTCCAAAGAAATGGTGGGACTTCTCTATCATCCTACTGGTTATGAGAAAAGGACATTATTCAAAACACAGAGGAAGTAAGGGAGGGAAAGAGGGAGAAAGGGAAAAAGAGAGACATTTCTAGGGCTCAAACTCAGAGCCTCGTGCATGCTGGGCCATGCCCTAAGTCCAACTCAAATTTTTGTAGGTAAGATTGAGGGCAGTAGGTAGAGCAGATCCCTGGTTTTAAAAGTGCTGGATTCAAATATGTCTTCAAAGATTTTCTATGTTTTTCACTAGTATGACCACCTGCTTTCTAGGTTTCTACTGAAACATCCAAGAAGAATGTGGAAATTATCCAGGGAACTTAGGTGAGAAAAATATGATCCACATTTTATTTTTCCTCTTCCTCTTTTTCTCCCTTTCTCCCTCTCTCACTTCTTGCTTGCTTCTTTCCTTTTTTGGGGGGACAGGTTCTTGCTGTATAGTCCAGGCTGGCCTCAAACTCTTGATATTCCTATTAAATGCTAGGATTATAAGTGTGCACTACTATACACAGTTAAATTTTCTCTTCTCTACTTACTAAAGACATTCTTAAGCTCTACTTTCCCTTTTATGTCTTCTATTTTCTTTTATAGATTTGATTGGTTGTAAAGCAAACTGCTTCACTTTCACATGTACTGGGAAAAAATAAGGTCAAAAATTGTACTTTTAACTGGTGAATTTCTCTAAAATAACACTGTTTTTCAGAACAAGGAAAATGTAATTTCAACATGATTTACAAAAGATATCAATCAACATTTCCCATCTCATTAGGATCATGTAAGAAAACTTTAGGCTTTAACAATTCCTCAAAAGGTGAATAGAAGAAAAGAATCAAATTAAAGAATGATGAACTGATTTTTAAAAAGTCTGTAAAAATAAAGACAAATACAAGATTTATATTTGTCACTTTGTCTTAAGAGAAACCAAACAGGAGTGGAGCCTTTAATTGTCAATACTAATACTGTTTCACCAAGCTTGCAGCGCTATCTCTGTTTCATAGGCACAGAATAAAACATGGGCCATCCCAACCTTTATTTTTTTGTCAAGGTGATAGATGATGTATACTTGAGATGTATAACATTATATCCATGAACGAAATATGGAAATTAACCCACCCAATGCATACCTGCTTATTTTTCACATAACTAGACCTCAAGCACTATGCAAAAACAATGTCATATGCTAGTCAGAACAGAGAAAAAGAACAAGAGCCAGGCATGGTGGTACATGCCTTTAAACCCAGCACTCAGAAAGCAGAGGTAGGAGGATGGCCATGAGTTCAAGGCCACCCTGAGACTATAGATTGAATTCCAGCTCAGCCTGGGCTAGAGCAAGACCCTGCCTTTAAAAAAATAAAAAACAAAAAAAGGATCCTATATGCATCAAATAAAATAAAAACATTTACCTGAGGAAGAAACTGATAAAAACTTGAAAACAAAGAGCCCTCAAAACAAAAGGCTTCCCTTACAGATTCCTACCTGGAATCTTTACAGTCTTAAATCCATCAGGACAGTTTATACTCACATCTTGTCTTGGCCAGCACCAACTCGCAGAGTCAACCTAGGGATAACTGGACTTGGGGCTGGGACGACGGGTTCCACCTTTATCTGTGAACGTTAGTACATAGTTAGGTTAAAAAACTTTTAAGTACTTATTTCTTTTACTTTTCCACCCCCACAAAACTAATCAATAAACCTGAGCTACGGATCTGGCTAAAATGTTAGTCAAAAAGACCACCTGGCCACACCTATGTTTTTTAAATAACTGAATGCTACTTGATATCATGACAAATCTTATCAACTTCAATCACACTATATTAATAACAAGGCAGTTATTTCAGGTCTTTCTTGTTATCACAGCATCTGGTGGAACATCTACACAATTGTCAGATTTAACATAAATAGAAGGATCTGCAATGGTATCCTCCCCATAAGATAAAATGCATTTCTGGGCTTTGACTAACCATTAAACTCATCATATATCAGCTTTATCAATATGAGAAAGTTAAAGTAGGAGGTTTAATTATAGGGTTAAATGATTCTATTTTTGGCTAATTGTAAAAATAATTTAAATGATGTAAAAAAAAAGAAAATCTCTTTTTTAAAAAATATTTTATTTATCCATTTTCAAGCAGAGAGAGAGAGAGAGAGAGAGAGAGAGAGAGAGAGAGAGAGAGAGAGAGAGAGAGAGAGAGAGGAGAGAACGAACACCAGGGCCACCACCTTGTGGGTCTGGCTTATGTGGGTCCTGGGGAATTGAACCTGGGGCCTTAGGCACTGAAGGCAAGTGCCTTAACCACTGAGCCATCTCTCCAGCCCAAGAAAATCTCTTTTAAGAAAGAATTTAAGGTGAAGAACATGACTGCTTTAAAGTTGATAATTTCAAAAATATTTGAGCTATTAGTAGAGATGTCTACTAGAACCTAGAGAGGTTCAAGGTGCTGCTTGCAAAGCCTGTGTGTCTGGACTTGATTCCCCAGTACCCACAAAAAGCTCATGAGTGTGGAGTTTGTAAGTGATGGCAGGAGGCCCTGACATACTCATTCTTTCTCTCTGCTTGGAAATAAAAGTATTTTAAAAAATATGCACACACACAAATATGTCAATGATGAGTCTCTTAATTTTTTTGTTAAAATCTTATGGTATAATAGACATTTTGAATAAAACAAAACAAAAAACTCTAATGTTACAAATTATTATCCATGTTAGACCTTTTCAGTGGGGATTGATAGGCAATTTGTGGTGGAATGCTTCTTTGTTGTACAGGGCTGTCCCAAACATGGTTTTGGAATACTGTGCAGTGCCTGCAACTCACTGCCAGCTGTGACAAGTACTGCAATCCACTAACTTACAGACCTGAAGTCCAAAATTAAAACCCAATGGGAGAGCTCAGTGGTTCTAAGAGGAAGGGGTGCCCAACACTGTTCAGTATAGTAGTGGGTCAAAGCTTCTGCTTTCACACACAGACTTAACTATCTTCTCGAGTTTCTTTCTTTTAACCCAACAATAAATACATCAGGATCTGTCCTGACTTTTGTCTGGAACAGTGCCTGGCATTTAGGATGTGCTCGATAAAACAGTTGTTCAATAATTTATTTTGCACAAACCCTTAACTCTCTTGCCTCTGGGATAGTCATCTTCCAGGATCAAGTAAAAACTATCCTCCAGAGCAATGAATGACAGCAAATAAATATTTAGAACATCTTTGCATTTCATCTATGCCTTCAAAACTATTGTATTTGGATTTCCAGCTTGCTCACATGGAAACCATGTCTGTTGTGTTTATTGCTGTTTCCCAAGGACTATTGCAGAGGCATGTAAGGATTAAGGAATACTTAAAACATGAATATATGGGCTGCAGAGATGGCTCAGCGGTTAAAGCACTTGCCTTCAGTGCCTAAGGCCCTGGGTTCAATTCCCCAGGACCCACATAAGCCAGACCCACAAGGTGGTGGTCCTGGTGCTCTCTCTCTCTCTCTCTCTCTCTCTCTCTCTCTCTCTCTCTCTGCTTGAAAATGAATAAATAAAATATTTTAAAAAACATGAATATGAAGTAGAGATTCCAAGCTTTATCTTTTTCCAGACCCTCCCCATGATTTCTTCTCCCCCACCTTCCACAGCAGACCGTAAAGGTAAAAATACTGAGTCATGTGAGTCCCTTAAATTCTCTACAAGTGTATGAACTTCTTTGTGCCTCCAAGTACAGCTTAAGTCCATCTCCTCTAGTGTCTTGAAGAAACTCATGTTTTCTAGTTCTTTTTTTTTATTTTATTTATTTATTATCAAGCAGAAATACAGAGGGGGGGGGGAGAGAGAAGTACCAGAGCCACCACCTTGTGGGTCTGGCTTATGTGGGTCCTGGGGAATTGAACCGGGGGCCTTAGGCACTGGAGGCAAGTGCCTTAACCGCTGAGCCATCTCTCCAGCCCTGTTTTCTAGTTCTTTAAAGCAACTCCTTCCCTCATTAGCTTAATTACCTAGGGTCTTCAACCTTCGTACTCTATTCTCCACATCTTTTAAATATGCTGAACTCTAAGTCCTGAAAAAAAGAATCACCTTCTCTCCACCTCTTCTATTTTCCTTTTCAATTCAATCTTTATTTCTTTACCTCTTATTTCTTCTCCTATCATTCCAACACAGAGTCAGCTCCAACCATGCCAGAATGATCACTCCTGTTCCCTCTCCTCATGTCACAGTGTGCTTTTCCATTATAAGCCTGACCAAACTCCTTCCTTCTCTCCAGTCTTCTATACAATATATCACTCAGAAAGAGAGTAAGTGGTTTGCAGAGCTGCAGTTAGTAAAGAAATAGCCCAAATCTAAGCCTTCTGACACCAAATCCATCTCTAGTAATACAATCCAGCCCCCTGACATTCTGATGCTTTCTGGGTCTTTCTTCTCATAATGTTCATGTCCTGAGCAGAACTGTTCATGTTGTTTGCCACTCTCTTATGACAAACCAATATGAACCTGTGATATGGCTAGGGTCAGCTGCAACCTAACCCTAGTTTGTTTTTGTCTCTAAGTGGGGAAAAACTTCTGCTACTTATGTTTTGATGGAAACAATTCAGTAAGCTTTTTTTCCCCTCTGTACAAGGCTAATTTACATGGAAATTGAGATTAACTTTGCCTTTATCTAAACAAACTAGGTAATTAATGCTGTCTTAAATGACCTGGCAGGGCAAATGAATGAAGGTCTACTTATAACCTATTCTATAAAACTTAAGTGTGCTTAAAAATAGGTAAACAAAGGTGGGGATATATTTTATATGTCAGATTAAAAATGGTATGACTGCACCTTGAAAGCAACAGGTATTCAGTCAGTTGGTTGAATTATAGGCTGATTCTGTCATGTCAGCCCAAAGTTTTATCTGTAATCACAATACTATAAAGAGTGAAAGAGAGTGAAAGAGAGAGCTCTAATTATATCATAAAGCAAATATAAACTGGAGCTGTCCCAAGCAACCCAGGACAAATGGCAACCCTACCCTACAAACTACTCAAGCACTCTTACTACTATTTAGTATTGGATTTATGTTGAAAAAATTCAAGCAAATGTAGCAAAAGGTTAATAAGACTTTTTGCTAAAAGAGATTAATGAGGATGTTAATAAATATAAAAGGTGATTGTTTTTAAACTAGACTTCTTCCCAGATTTTTATGTTTACTTTATCTGAGTGCTTATCAAAATGAAAACAGAGATACTTCCTACAGTTTAAAAATAATTTCTCTTGTGCGCCTCCCAAGATAGAACAAACTGACGATGACTTCAACTGCTCATAAACAATATGACTAATGTCATGAAGCCGAAATCTGGTGACAGCAGTAGCTTTTAAAGGTTAAAATAAAAGAGCAGCACTTTGGAGTAATGCAGAGCATCGGGGCGAGCAGAAGAGTATTTACAGTGGATTACCGAGCTTCCCAATTCACCAAAGAGGTAAAGTCCAGCAATATAAGACTTCTTTGTAGCTAACTAAAAATACATTGTCAGTGGATTTGTCCAGTTTTATGTATAAGCAATACTTCTTTCACCTGAACTAATACTAGTAGTCATATAAGCCCCTTATTGCCATGTGCTGCATTTTCTTTTCTAATCTTCAAGGATTTAGCTTCTTTGCCACATACCTCAGGGCACCAACTGATAAAGCTCTAACTCTCCATTTTTCCAGGACACCAGCAGTGCGGCCTTGCAAAAAATGAAAATCGCTCAAGAGATTTAAAGGGGAAATTTATTTTTAAAATCCTGACTTGAAGCAAAGAGGTGGGTTTTTAAAACGCTTATCTATAAAGAATCAGTTTAAATTTAAATTCTATCTTGGAAGTCTTTCATGCATTCCGGCTTTAAAGTTTATCTTTTGACAGGGACTTTCTACAAAGGTAATGGGCAGCTTTGTCAATATAATCTGTCCAGGTCTATTTATTTATTTTTTAATGTTAAACTTCTTTCATTAAAAAAAAAAAAAGTCAACCCTCCCCCATGCATGTGTACTAGTAGGGTAGAACCAAGGCTGGTAAGCATTAGTTCAGATAACCACCTATGCTGGTCTATCGGAAAACCATAGTAACACTACTCATAAAAAGCCAAATTTCATCACTTAGCATTTTGGACACTAAATTGTGATGTAACTCCTGTGTTGTCTTTCTTAGCAATTACGTTGTACCCTACTTCCTCTTAGAAGAGTCTAAGGAAATGCTGATCAACTATTTAAAACATTCACAAGATAGCCAGCCACAAGATGTCTGGTTGTGGTGTCCAGGGTGGACAATGAAATAAACCCAGCTTCGGCAGGACTCAAACACATTTAGATGAAGGCTGGGGCGGGCCTTCAGTAACCCTAAGTCCACGCATATTTAGCTGAACAGTGTGTGCCTGCCTGGCTTTTCCATGGGCAAGATAGTGATTGAGAAACAGAGAAACATTTTCCCATTTCACTGTGCTATTTTATTTTGGACAAGCCTTCATTTCACTAATTATGACAGTTGAGAAAAGGTTAGAAATGAGACTGAATTACTTTTAAGTAGAAGGAAGGAAAAATGAAAATCTTTTAAAGGACAACAAAGTAAGATTTTCATTGTTTACAGAATAAATTGTTTAAATTCAATAAAGATTATTTGAGGATGAATCCTAAAGGATTTAGGAATAAAGAAACATTAAAAGTTTTAGTATTCTGATTACTGAAGTCATTAGGCTTTGAGCACAGCACTTTCCTGTTTTGAAAACATGGCTCTCTATGGTCTCTTCAAGGACTAACTCTTTGTCAAGGCCCTGCTTGCTCATTCTAGTAGTGCCCCGTGTCTTCCATATGCCAGGGTGGGCAATAACTGGCCAAGTCCGCCTATAGCTCACCGCGGCAGCATGTCAGTCAACATCTAGCTGCAGTCTTCTCAGCTGCAAAAGCGGTGGAACAATACTAACCCTGCAGAGCTGTGAGGAGGGTCTGGCCAGGCCTGGTACTTGAATGTACTTAAGAAGTGACAGCTGCTAATATCAGTCATCTCCAGGATAGCTCATTAAATAGTCAATGTCAGCTCAAATGAAGCAGTTTGTCCATCAGAAGGTCAAAGTTTTGAACATTCAATATAAAGTCTATGGATTTTTCACTATAAACAAATGTTAATTATCCACAGATTATCACAGTACAGGTTATTTGTAAGACAACAGGTAGTCTACTGCTACAACTGGCTATTATAAACACCAACTAGCTTAGCTTTTCTTTGAAGGTCTTTTATGCTAATTATTCTTAGAGAAGACATGCTTTGCAAGAGCACCTTTAATGGCTGAGCCATCTCCTCAGGCCGAAAAATGTATTTATAGAGATATGCCTTTTATAATGGTAGTGTCTCTTCTTGGTATGAATGAGAGGCAGGGACTAAGGAGAGAAAAAGCAAAGTTCTTGAAAATTAAGATATACACAAAGTAGGAAAGGGTAGGCTGGGATTTCTACCAGGAGAGGATGAGTGTTCACTGTGGGCCAGTGCTGGGTCTACTATCCATGGATGGTGATGTCATCTGAGGTGACATTCTACTGTGCCACCCAGACCATATTAAACTAGGAGCACATTCAAATGTAAGAACACACCTTCTAATCTGACAGATTAGATTATAGGTAGATCTGGTGGTATAGCTTGGTGGCCTTGGAATGATCTCCAAAACGACCAAAAACAAAAAAAGCAACAGAAAGTACAACTACTAACATAAATAACAAGATATTTCCTTATTTTTCATGATGATCCTTCCTTTAAAACACACTTTAAAAGCCAAGGTGATCCTGAACATGCATCTAAACCCCAAAAACTCATGGTTCAAAATAAATTTAACCATACAGTATAAATAAAAAGCTCCTTTATATTTTTTGTTTGTTTTTGAAGGTAGGATGTCACTCTAGCCCAGGCTAACCTGGAATTCACTATGTAGTCTCAGGTTGCCTTTGAACTCGTGGCACTCCTCTTACCTCTGCCTCCCGAGTACTGGGATTAAAGGCGTGCCCCACCATGCTGGTTGGATTTTGTACAGGATTTAATTTAGCTCATTTTCAATTAGCATAGGAAAGCACTTTGCTGACCTGGACTGATCTCCTTTCTCCTGTTCAACTGTTTACTAAGTATGTTATTTGAGACAAGTTTATTCACTTTTATAAGCCTGTTTCTCACTTTATACATTGCTGTACCTACCATAGAGGGTTGCAGCAAGGACTTACACAAGGTTCTCAGCATGGCACTGAGAACTCAGTAATTTACTCAATATTAACTATACTGTTCCGTTATCTGAAGTGTTATCATATCTCTGCTTTAAAATAGCTGAGGATCCAAGAAAACATGAGGCTTATTCTGGGTCTTACTCCAGGTCTGCTGTGCAACACAGCTGCTCATCCAGCAAATTCTTGTTTAATTAATGGTGGCCTGACTGGCCTTGGTATTGAGAAGTGTAGCTTTGCTGTTAAAGACTTGGTAAATAAGCAAAATATATGTGTGTAGATTTTTAAGTTTACCTTTATCATCTTCTGAAACAACTGCAGACTATATATAACACCATTTTGAGTGTATCAATTATTCATTTGGCATGGTACTTGGGAGGATTAAGTAGGGTTGACTAAAGAGAAACCTTGATGTTTACTTTATTACCTCAATTTCTACTCTTTATTAGTGGCATTTCCACAGATCACACTAGTCCTTTTCTTCTACTTGGCATAAAGGACTAAAATCCAAAAGAATGCTCAGAAATAATTTTTAAAGTGTAACAATAACTGATGCATCTGTATTAACAGATAATGAGTAGAGTACAACAAACTAGCAAATTCTAGGTTTTTCCAATTTTATACGTTATTTCAAAACAGACAATGTTACCACTACCTCTATTTCCATGCACTTAGTGCCAGACATGGCACTACACATGTTTGTGTGTGTGTGTGGTTGCATGAATGTGCATAGGTGCATGTGCACATGTATGTGAATGCATACTGAGGTTGATAGTCGCTGTCTTCCTCAATCATTCTCACCTTATTTATTGAAACACAGTCTCTACTGAACCCCGCGATCATGGATTTGGCTAGTCTAGCTAGTCAGCTTGCTTCAGTGATCCACCTATCTCTGCACCATATGCTGGGATTATTATGTATGTATTACCATGCCCAGCACTTACATGGGTGCTGGGGATCCAGACTCGAGTTTTTATGCTTGCATGGCAAGTGCCACTGAGCCATCTTCCCAGCCCTGACTACACTGATCTTCTATATTATTCTTAATTCTCATATAAATGACATACTGAATTTCACTAAAGTCAGGATCTGAACTCAGGTCGAACTCTATAGGCAATCTTATTTATCATTTGTAAAGGTCTTATAAAATAGCTGATCTCAATAAATTTTTATATTTTGTCATTTATCTGATCCAAAGCCTATCAAAAAGGATATGCCTTGCATCCTGCCAGGTGAAATCTGTGTACTCGTAACTGAGCCTTTGAACCAGAGATTTTCTGAGTGACTTCTCCAGTGACAGATACTGAGAAAAAATATGGGTTGGTGGTCTAATCCTAATCTGATAGGCTTTATTCTGACTCATGATAGCTGATGAAACAATGCCACTGGCTTGTTAATGTCAAGGTGGTAATGAATGCAATGGCACTATGTTTGATTTACTGAGGGCTAAGCTGCCAATATTTTAAGTGATGAATAAATGAATAATTATTTTCCGGCAATAACTCAAAGAATAAGCACCTCACAATGTGAAGTTTATCTGGAATAAGTGAGTTGGCTTTTGTAATCTGTCATCATCAACTAAGACAGGTTACTGTCTCAGGCTTCTTATTCATAAATGTTAATAATTGCACCTGCTGAATCTGTGTTGCAGGTGTATCAGGAGGAGAAAGCAAAATGTGTGGAAGTGCTTTAAAACCTGAGAAGTACCAAATAAAAACAACACAATAATGTAATGATAAAATGACTTTAAAGAAAGAAAAAAACCTCTTAAGTTCTGTCTCCTGAACTGGCCAATATTCAGCCACTGACCCAGAATTTCCACTTTATGTCGTTGTGTTTTGGAAAAACTCATGGGGACAAAGAATAAAGTTAGGCAGAAAACGTGCCTGTTGTGAGCCAAATTTATTTTTTTCTACATACGTTTGAAGTTAAAAACATAGGAAAAATGGTTAGTATTGGACTTATTTGTGGGTTGACTACATTATAATATGTTGAAAAAAATTACTGAGTATTATTTTGTAGCTAAGCTCAAACAAGAAGTGTCACTTCTAAGAAATGGAGGTGCAACTCTATGGAGGTACTGTGAATAGTGAGCCATTTGTTTAGGGAACTTGAAACAAATGTCCTAATCAAACAGTTATCCACTATAATGAATTCAAGACCAATGAGGAAAAGCAGAGGCCACAGCCTAGGTTCCTATAAAACTGAAGGACTTAATAAGCTTCGGGGAAGGAATCTAGCCATTTTCTGTTAGGACTCTAAGCAAGTATAGTTTCCTGATGTCCTATAAGAGGATCTGTGTGGAATCATTTCCTACCTACAAACCCCACTGCCAGATCAGCTGAGATGCTCAGGGCAAGATACACAGGAAGGAATTCTACTCTTAAAGCAGGAACTGAAAGAAGAGATGCTACTAAAAGTACTGTAGACAGCTACAGCCAAGTGAATGTCAGTGTCTCTCCAAAAAGAAACCCAAGTCACTAGTCCTCCCTTGGGCTTTACTATCCTCTTAAAGGAGAGATAGACTTCTTTCTATATGTTCTCAGGTATCCAATGGTCAGTACAAAATCTTATGTAGCCAACTTGGTGTGGGACAGTTTAGGATTAGATTCTTTTTAAACTGCCAGAGGTTAGTTCACTGAATACAGTTTCTGGTATGTGACTTAATTCTTTTTAGGCTATGAATTTCTAATAACTTCTAGTGGGTGGATACAGGTGTCATTATAACTTATGGGTTTCAGAGTTAGAGTTAAGTTTTATAGCCTCATTACAAATATATTTCCAGTTAAGCCCTGGGTGGCTTACATCCACAATCCAGTGTGCTGGCCTTGCTCACCTGTACTGTTCAGATGGTGCTGAGATGGTCAGTACTTACCTTTTCATGCTTGTGTTTCTCCTTCTCCTTTTCTTTCTTCTCTCTCTCCCTTTTCTCTTTCTCCCTTTCCTTTTCTTTCTTTTCCTTCTCCTTCTCTTTCTCTTTCTTCTTCTTCTTCTCCTTTTTGTCTCTTTTCCTTTCTTTCTCCTTAGGTTTCTCTTTTTCCTCAAACAGTTTTTCTGGGAGCATTGGCGACAAGGCAGGCAGCATGGACGGGACCCTCACTGCTGCAGCGGGGCTGAACAAAGGCAGTGCCATTTCTTTTGGGGGTAATACCAGTGGCGTAGGGGGGGCCTTCAACTTGTCTTCTCTACTTTTATCTTTAACCCTTTCTTTGTCTCTCTTATCTTTATCTCGCTTGCTTCTTTCTCTGTCTTTTTTCTTGTCTTTATGTTTCTCTTTCTCCTTCCTCACAATTCCATCTTTCAATCTCACTTTTGAATCAATGTCGTCGACCTCTCTGATTTTAAATTTGTAAGGCTCTGAATCTTCATCTTTCAGAATGTCCTTCCATGGGTACTTGGCTTCCTTGCCAGCTTCCTTTTCCTTTTCTTTCTCTTTCGCTTTCTCTTTACTCTTTTCTTTGCTTTTGTCTTTTTCCCTCTCCTTATCTCTCTGCTTTTCTTTCTTTTTCAATTTAGTCTTCAGTTCTTTTTTCAACTTTTTCTTTATGTCCATGGATGAAGGTAGCTTGGTTTTCTCCTCATACACCTTATGGAGAGGTTCAGGAGTGGGAGGAGAAACTGAGGGAGAAGAGATATAAGGGAAACTGGGAGGCACACTGGAAGGTGTCCCTAGTTTCGCCTTCCGTACAACCTCATCAATGGAGGCATCCATCGTCCACGAGTTATCAGAACTTGAGGTTCCGCCTGAGAGTGGCAAAGGAGTGGATCCTGACTTTGTGAAATTATTCGAGGAGGTGGAAGCTTTTGGAGTCGTGCACTCCGAACCTGAAATTCTCTTAGGGCTGGTAAACATGTCTGCTTCAGAGTCTGACCCGGAAGAAAACTCAAAGGGATCTGGCTCCCGTTCAGCACAGGCACGGGCAATCACAGCATCAATAGAGTCGTCGATGGTTTTATCGATCACAACAGCCTTTTTTGGCGGAGTCTCATTGTTCATTTTCCCAGAATCTGGGGGACTTAGTGCTTGTTTCACCTGGATGATTTCTTTACTAATTTTTTCACTTACAGTAGCTGAAGGAGTCCTATTTGGTGTCTCAGGCCTGGCAGGGGTTGGGGGCGTATGAGTCATGCTCTTGGGGCTCTTGGGGCTTTTGGGGCTTTTAGAACGCCCGGGTGATTTCTTTTCTTTGCATATGGTTTTTGGTGACCGAATAGGACTTCCAACCATTGCTGGTGATGGGGTTGTTTTAGGTGATTTAGTCTTTTGTCCTGGAGAACTAGTTTTTGTCTTTGTTTTAGGTGTAAATGATTTTGTTTCTAATGGCTTTGCAGTTGGTAACTGTGATTTTGCAAATGGAGCCAACATTGGGGGCTCCGGTGATGGAGGTGCTAGGTCTGCAGTGTCCTGGACATGGACTGGAGAAAGCATTGGTGGAATCTTTTGTGCATTGATAGAGCTGAGAGGCTCTCGAGCTTCCAATAATACTACATCCAGGGCGTCCCCCTTAGTGCTCAACAGTCGTGGTCGCTTCATGGCTGGCATTTCTTCAGCTTCAGGACTGTCCAGTGGTCTCTTACCCAAGAAATTCTCATCATTAATGATTTCCTCCTCCTCCATTTCATCATCTTCTTCCATGGGTACTTGCATGGCTTCTGCTGATGTGCCTCCATCAGTGGGCACCTGCTCTTCTTCTTCCTCTAGTAAAGGAAGGAAAAGGGATTATTAGAATGTGATGAAAAATAACAAAAACAATACTTCAACCACGATTTCTGAGAAAGGAAATTATTGTGTGCTTAGAGTAAGGCAGTAAGTATTCTCAGATCTTCCTTCCTAACTTATGTTTCATCATTTTTTAAAAATATTTTATTTATTCATTTTCAAGCAGAGAGAGAGAGAGAGAGAGAGAGAGAGAGAGAGAGAGAGAGAGAGAGAGAGAATGCACAAGGGCCACCACCTTGTGGGTCTGGCTTATGTGGGTCCTGAGGAATTGAACCCAGAACCTTAGGCACTGGAGGCAAGTGCCTTAACGGCTGAGCCATCTCTCCAGCCCTTTCATCATTTTTAAAAAGTGACGACCAGAAGAACTGCTCCTTAGTTCTGTTCCTAATCAAATATTCACTTTCCATTTTCAGGTCCCCATCATCATGCTATTCCTCTATATCTTTCCCCTCCTCAAATAAAAGACATAACTTTGGCAACAAGTTTTAGTTCCCTGGACGTCATATCCTGTTGATGGTCTATGTTGCTTAATGTCAGCAACTTGAAGAGGCAGCATGCAGAATGCAGACTTGGCTCAGCCACTGGAAACAGGGAGCTGCAGGTTGAGTTCAGGCATTCAGAGCAACAGGCCTTGGGCAACTTTACAACCTCCCTGAGCCCGTTTCCTGACTTTTCAGAAGGGACTCATGTTCCTGCCTACTGGACTGAAATGCAAGACTGGACCTCTTCCTTTTACTCATATTAACTAAGTATAAAGGCCAAAGGAACTATAGGAATAATTTCTGAGCTGAACTACTGCATGTGTATAGCACACAGATAGTAATTCATGTCATAGATACAGTGCTGTAGGAGTGCAAAGAATAATAAGGTTTGTGTGATGTTAAGCATGTGGGGGAGACTTCAGAAATTCTGCAATGCTTGTTAGGAGCTGGGAGGGGTGATGTGCAGAACCAGAGGTTAGGTGACCAAGAGTTAAGACACTGGAAGTACATAAGAGCCAGGGAATAATTTAATGCATGTAGAACATAGGGAATAAGATGGAGAACAGTAGACAGTTTAGTAAAGATGCATCAGGACTTGACTTCTACTGGTAGTTTGAAGGTAGTGAGGGAGAAAAAGACTAGGGTATATGTTAGGAAGACTTCCCTGGCAAGAACACATGATGCATGAGGATGGAAGGTAGCAGAAGCCAAAGGAGAGACTAGGTCAGGGCTATTGATGCAATGTAGGAAAGAAGGGAGAAGACTAAACTAGAACACTGAGAATGGATAGGAAGCATTGGAAGTAAGTGATGTACTTAAGACAGAATGGATAGAATCTGATAAGGTGTAAGAGTTGAAGGATTCAAACACAAGTTCAAGGCTTTCAGGCCTAAAGTGATAAATGCTACCATTAAGAAAAACAGGGCCGGGTGTTGGTGGTGCACGCCTTTAATCCCAGCACACAGGCAGAGGTAGGAGGATCACCGTGAGTTTGAGGCCAGCCTAAGACTACAGAGTGAATTCCAGGTCAGCCTGGGCTAAAGCGAGACCCTACCTCAAAAAAAAAAAAAAAGAAAATAAGGAAATGAAAGATGATTATTAGCTCAGTCCTTAGACACAGAGTATGAAGTCGGAAGGCGGCAGGTTGAGACCTTTGAGGAATACCTAAATGCATGTACAAGAGGTAGAAAAAAGAAATGCATGGAGGGAGGGTCAGGTGTCAAAGAGAGCACAGGAGCAAGTTTCAAAAAATAATTTTAGTTATTTATATGTAAAGAGAGAAAGAGGAGGGGTAATATAAGTGAATGGGCGCACCAGGGCCTCCAGCCACTGCAGGCGAACTCCAGATGCATGCACCACCTTGTGCATCCGGCTTTACATGGGTCCTGGGGGATTGAACCTGGGTTGTTAAGACTGCAGAAAGGTGCCTTAACCACTGAGCCACCTCCCCAGCCCAGGAGCAAGTTTTAAAAAGGAAGTCTGGTGAATCAAGTTGAGGCTTGAGGCCAGTGAAAATGAAGGCTAAGACAGACCAGAAGTCAGGCTGCAAAGCATCCAGGGTGAATGACTGAATAAATGAGGTAATGGATGGGAAAACATGGTAAGCTATAAAGAACTATGAACTTCAACACAATTACTGCTAAAGTGATTTGATAATGGCACCATCATTTCTTTAGCAGCCAAAGCAGAAACAAGGGAGTCATTTCAGACTACTTTTCCCACTTCCCCTCCATATCTGAACTTCTGAACATAAATTTTCCACTTCATTTCCTTTAATGTGCCCCTAACCCTGCTTCTGTCTTCTTAGTTCCAATCCTCAGCACCTCTGTATGGCAGCGACAGCCTTCTAACTAGCGCCTGCCTTCAGGCACCCTTCTCAGAGCATACAGCCATATGGGACCTTCTGAATAAACACATGGGAGCATGTGGCTTTTCTCTGGTCCTGTCAGAAGTAGAGGGTGACCCTTGGAGTTCAAGGGCTTTGTGGAGCTTTCTGAGGTTATTGCACAGTAGAGAGGAGGTCTCCTTTGCTCTCTGAAATGGAAGACCTCTGGGGTTAGTGGTTTCACACGCTGAGCTTCCACAAAAGTTTTGTTGAGGCTAGAACACTCTAAAATAGAGAACCCGATGTCTCCAGCATGGCTGAGAGAGGTGGTCCACTACTAAATCAGGTCAGTCACCTCATTCCCAAGAACCCAAGGGCTCCCTCTCGTTAGGATATATGTGCCCTCCATGCTCACCATTTCTTCAAATGCTCCCACCACATTACTTTTCCTATAACACATTTTCTTAGCAACTACAAATAGCCACTCACCCCTTTACTGTATTCTGGCTCTACATGTAATAAAGAAAGCCTAGAAAAATGACTATCTGGCTCTTCCCAGAAAAGGTCTTCTGACCCTTGTGTTTGACCTCCAACAGTAAGAGCATCTGAGCTTCTTCTTCCTTCCCATCCTTATGAGAATGACTGACAAACTTCAACTTTGCTCAGTTGCTATCTGGTAAATGCATGAAGAATCACAAAGAAAATGACTTAGGATATTCACAGTGAATGAAAGTTTTAGAATAACTTAGTATTAAATATATAGTATGTAACACTATAGCATATGTTTTATATATATATATATATATATATATATATATATATATATATATATATATATATATATTAACTCTATGGCTCAAACTGCATGCCAGGCAGTCACGCTAACCACTGCACTACCTCTATAGCTTCTATTTCTCCATTTCAAAGAGCCTCCTCTTTCTCTCTAAAGGATCATAATCCCAAAAACACCCAGGCAGACAGAGAAAAGGATGGCTAGGCAGGAAAGTAGGCATGTAGAATGTTCTTCCTGCTCTGGAAGGGATTTGGATCAATGCTAGCTCTCAGAATGATGAATGTTGAACACCCAAAGAAGTGCATGACAAAAGCCAGAGAGAAACTACTCAGCATAAACAGCCCCAGAGTCATGAATAAAATAGTCTCAGGTCCTCTGGATTTTAGGATTGTTTTATGAACAAAGTAACTGGAAAAAACAGGTTTTCTGTACAGGATGCTTGAAACCATTATTTTACTCATGTGCAATTCTAGCATAGAGGCTGCCAGGTGGGTATTTAAACTAAGGAAGTATGGGAAGCTTGGCTAGAGACAAATGTAATAGTTTCATACAAATACTTCAGAAAATATATTAGTTCATTTTTCAATTTAGAGCTCAAAAAAACTCCTAAAAATATAAAAATTATACTCCCCTTGCTATTGGGAGGGGTAGCAACTTCGGGGCCTATAGGATCTCTGCAGGTTATGCAGGCATACCCTTTTCAGGGAACATGGGGTTGTAGTCTCAGTCTCTCTCTCTCTCTCTCTCTCTCTCTCTCTCTCTCTCTCTCTCTCTCTCTCTCTCTCCCCCACCCCCTCTCTCTCTCATGTCCTCATCATTAGGTGAGTAGATTGCTCTGCTATGTGCTTCTGCCATGCTGTGTGGCTCTGCCATAGGCAACGCTGCCAGCCAACCATGGACAGAGGCCTCTAAAACTATGAGCCAAAATAACCTTTCTTCCTTGTAAGTCAGTTACCTCAGGTACTTATGGCATAGTAATGGAAAGTTGATCAACAGATCTGAAATGTGTTTCCATCAGCAATACAAAGGAAATGATGTAAAATAATATGAATAAATGGGCGCAGTCTCTTCAAATCACATGAAATAAACAAAATGCATCCATATTAATGTCCATCTTTTCAAAACTTCACAAAAGTTGATGGGGACGGTACAAACTTAATGACAATTTTCCCTCATTGATAACACGAACAACCCAGACTCACTACATTTCTTTGAGGAATAATGAGAGAAATATGCTTTTTTTTAATTTTTTTTTTAATTTTTTTTTTTTTTTTTGTTTTTCGAGGTAGGGTCTCACTCTAGCCCAGGCTGACCTGGAATTCACTATGTAGTCTCAGGGTGGCCTTGAACTCATGGTGATCCTCCTACCTCTGTCTCCCAA
This sequence comes from Zapus hudsonius, assembly GCA_004024765.1. Lineage (NCBI taxonomy): Eukaryota > Metazoa > Chordata > Mammalia > Rodentia > Dipodidae > Zapus > Zapus hudsonius. The sequence continues at coordinate 35,417 of PVHP010001532.1, read as the reverse complement.
GTGCTGGGATTAAACGTGTGCGCCACCATGCAGGGCTGCTTTTATTATTATTATTATTTTTTTTTTTTTGGTTTTTCAAGGTAGGGTCTTGCTCTAGCCTAGGCTGACCTGGAATTCACTCTGTAGTCTCAGGGTGGCCTCGAACTCACGGCAATCCTCCTACCTTTGCCTCCCGAGTGCTGGGATTAAAGGCGTGCGCCACCACGCCCGGCCTGCTTTTATTTTTTTAACCAACCCTTTTAAACAAAAACAAAACAAGGCTATGAGGTCTGAACACACAAGGACTTTGGGGAGGTTAATTCTATGCTAGTATAAATATTGACTTAAAACAAAATATCTTTTTAACTAGAACAGTAAATGCCTTTAAAGCAACACTATAATCTAAAAAGTTCATAGACATTAGGGGGAAAAGGAAATTGTTTGCACATGGCATGAAAGCTTTTTATCTCATTAACTACACAGATGCATGAGACTTTTAATTCAGTGGCATGTTCTCAAACTAAGCAGAAAATACACTTCTATTTTTAAATCTTAATTAAAAAACAATCAAATGCTACCCACATATATTTCTTCCAAATTAAATGTATTTAAAACTAGATTTCTTATCATTTTTTAAAGAAAAGCAGTATACATACAAAAATATTTTTGTTTTTGTTACAGGGTCATTATGTTCCCTGGATGGTTGAAACTCTCTGTAGCTCAGGGTGGCCTCAAACTTGTAATCCTCTTGCCTCAGCCTTCATTCAGAATGCTAGGATTACAGGGGTGTGCTAACATTAGTGAGATTATCTAGAATTTTTTTCCCTTCAAAAAGCACCTTTATATTATTTGGATATAAGATATATTAACCAGTTCCTTGGAGTGTGACACAATGACTGACTCACTCATTCACATATTCATTCATTTACCCACTGCATACCATCTAAATGCCACTGCAGTCAACACTGTGTTAGACTCTAGGGATAGAAGGTCATATATGACCCAGCACCTTGTCCTCAAGAACCAGCTACACCCTATGGCCGCCAGTTTAAATGGTAGGGTGGGACAAGTTATAGATGAAGGATGGAAATAAAAATTCTGACTAGCAAATTGGACTGAAATTACAGTGGGATCTGTTCCCATAGCCACAATTCAACTTGGAATAGTCTACTTAATCTCTCTGAGACTTAAGATTTCTCATCCATACAAAATAAAGACTGGCGGGTTGAAGAAATGGCTTAGTGGTTAAGGCATTTGTCTGCAATGCAGAAGGACCCAAGTTCAATTCCCCAGTGCCCATATAAAGCCAGATGCACAAGAGGGTATATGTGTCTGGAGTTTGTGCTGTGCCCATTCTCTCTCTCTCTCTCTCTCTCTCTCTCTCTCTCTCTCTCTCTCTCTCTCTCTCTCTCTCTCACATAAATAAAATATATTTTAAAAAACAAAATAAAGACTGGCATCTGAGTTCTGTCTAAGAGTTTTATTATTATTCAGACCATTTTTACATGTGGTTTATCATGTATGAGGGATGATGTGAAGGGCAGGACAAAACTTTTCCTGCTCCATAACATTCGACTGAAGAACAAGCAATGCACTTGGAATTCTGATTTTTTTTTTATTGTTGTTTTTGAAGTAGGGCCTCACTTGTCTAGGCTGACCTGGAATTTACTCTGTAACCAGGCTGGCCTTCTACTTTAGCCTCTCCAGTTCTAGAATTGAAAGCATGAGACACTATGTCCAGCTCTGGTGCTTTAAAATCTGACCACTTCATTTATGTCTTGGAAAAAGGTAGTATCTTTAAAATGTTGCTGTCAATGTTTAAATATATTTTTTTAAATTGTGTATTTGTTTAGGCCAAAGAAAATCTCAGGTGTTATCTTCACAAGTTACCTCTTTTTTGGGGGGAGTGTGTTGAGGTAGGATCTCACTCTAGGCCAGGGTGACCTGGAATTCACTGTGTAGTCTCACGGTGGCCTTGAACTCATGGTGCCTCCCGAGTGCTGGGATTAAAGGCGTGCGCCACTGCGCCTGGCACAAATTACCTCTTCTTGAGACAAGGTTTCTCTAGTCTGGTTGCCCAGGGAGCGCTAGGGATCCTCCTAGCTCTGCCTCTAAGTGTCATGCTCAGGGTTTTTTGTTTGTTTTGTTTTTTATTTTTTTAAATGTGGGTAAGTATAGATGGAATTGTGAACCTCATGTAAGACATGCACTTTACTCACTGAGCTACCTCCCCAGCCCTCTCTCCCTCCCTCCCTTCTTATCTATCTGCACTTTTGGGTGTGTTTATGGAGGGGTATGTTTTTATGCATGGTTTAAAAGAATATTTTATTCAGGCGTGGTAATGCACACCTTTAATCCCAGCACTTGGGAGGCAGAGGTAGGAGGATTACTGTGAGTTTGAGGCTAGCCTAGGTACAGAGTAAGTTCCAGGTCAGCCTGGGCTAGAGTGAGACCCTGCCTTGGAAAACAAGCACACAAAGATTTCTTTATTTAAGGAGAGAAAGAGGGAGAGGGAAAGGGAGGGGAGAGAGAGAGAGAGAGAGAGAGAGAGAGAAAATGAGAATAAATGAGAATGTGCATGCCAAGGCCTCTTGCCACGCAAACAAACTCCAGATGCATGTGTGCATCTGGCTTTACATGAGTACTGGGGAATCAAGCCCATCAGGCTTTGCAAGCAAGTGCCTTTAATGGCTGAGCCATCTCTGCGGCTCCCTATTTTATGTTGGGCCTAAGTGTACACCATGGCATGAGTGTAGAGGTGTGGAGGGTCTCTGTTGTCTGCTGCTGTGAATGCCAATTCAGTACTCTGTCTCCCATTGCCACCAGTTTGCTGGGATTATAGACAGTGTGCCACTTGCATCCAACTTTATGTGTTCTGGGGATCCAAACTCCAACTGTTGGGCTTGTGCAGCAGGTGCCTTTAACCACTGAGCTATCTCTCCATTCTCCTCAAAATATTTTAAATACAGTAAAGTAATAAATGAAGCTAGACTACATTTTGGGGCAAGAAGACAGAAAAGATGGCATATAAGTGAAATGGTTTGCTGGAATGCTAAGGATCAAATGGATTTGAAACACAAGTATTTACATGAAGGTCAGACTGAGGTGAGATGCTCCTCCTGCAAGAAGGGGAACAATGGGACAGTTGGCTCATAACAGGGTAACAGACACTGAAGGAAGGCTTGAGAAGAAAAGAGTAGCACTGATCCTAACAAATGGAATCCTTTTCAACATTTTACCCTTTTAATCTAACCGAGGTTAAAATATTGTAATTCCATCTACAGCTCTGCCTAAAATATTTTAAACACTATCCTGTCTATAATAGAACTCAGACCCTTAACACGCAATTAATTCAACATGTATAAGTGTATATGTATTTTTAAGCAAACCTATTTGCTTAAAAAATGAAATTACTAGCAAAGACAAGACAATTAGGCAATGGCAATTCATAGAGTCCAGCCAATCAATAACACAATAAGTAGTAGAGTAAGGGGATGTGTTAGAAATACCTACATCTACACTGACCTGTAGAAAAGCACTATTTCACTAACATTGTGCACAATAAAAAACTAAAATGCTATATAAGAAAGCCAACCTGAAATGACACCTAGTATTATAAATGGCCTAATCTATATGTTAATAGTGTTGTATCACATAACCGCAGCAAGACCAAGATAACAATATGACTTTGGGGTTTCTATGGCTACAACCTGGGCTGGCGTGCCTGAAAGGGCTGGCTGCTGACACCACACAAGCATCTGAGTGTTTCTTTCTGGTTATTTATTATATGATTTATGATAACGACAACATCTCCTATTTTCTCTCCTCCTCAGATACAATGAGTTGCTATCGTTAATCACCCTTCTCGGTTCAACTATGATTACAATAGCATAATAGGGCTAGCTAGCTATGGTAATATCATGGATTTTTTTTCATAAGAAATAAATACAAGTAGATCTCTTGAGACAATGTCAATATCTCTAAAATTTTAATCATCTTCCTTTAAGACTTTCAAAATAAATTTTGTTACAACTAAGATCCCATTTCTAGGATGTAAGCCCTTGGTGTGAATCAAATTTATAATCAAGTACCATGGTCATAAATAACCATGATCAGGATTTTCTTAAACTTGCTACATAGTAGGAAGGCTACTATAGTACGAAGCTGTCTCCAAGACAAACAATGGCCACTGCTTCTTCCCTGTATTGATAAAACCAATCTTATTGCTTCACCTCAGAAAAAAAGACAAATTAGCTATTTATCTATCAGAAGGTGAAACAGAAAGAATAAAAACCTTGCAATCACATAGACATATATCATGAGCCTCTCCCCATCACTGGCTATGTGGTTGCCTCATCTTTCTGAACTTCAGTTTCTGTTTTGACAATCTGGGTTAACAGAAAGTAGCACATTTTTTGACTTTTGAGTAACAATAAGACCAAGTATGTGCTTAGTAGAGTGTTTAATATATGGATTACATTGTAAAAAAGAACAGAAATTCTTTGCCTCCATGCATCTAGTAATGGGCTAATACAGTGCTTAATCAAGAAGAGAAATTTATTTGAATTTGAGTAACCATTTGACTTGCTTTGGCCAGTGGGTCAGATGGTGACACAATCAGAGGCTTGAACAGCGCTTGCACACTGGAGCTTGGCCTCTTGCAATTCTTGGGAAACTTGTAACTACTGGCTTGTGAATGAGCCCAAATTATGAGAAGTGCAGAGCCTAGAGCCCAAGATACAGCAGCAGCAGCAGACATGGAAAAGAGTCTATCGACCCCCAGTGGATCACAACTAGAGTGAGTTCAGTATGTCCAGAAGATCAACTCACAATTGTGAGCTGATGAAGAACTACTGCTCCAAATGCTGAATTTTAAAGTGGCTTGCAACACAGCAACACATCAGCTATGTACTTACTTATACATGTACATTCAGTTCTTGTTAATTTGTTTCTTAAAATGGTTTACTTATTTATTTGTTTGTTTGGATGTATTATGGGCATAGCAAAGTCTCTTGTTACTGCAAACAAATACCAGATTCATGTGCTACTTTTTGCATCTGACTTTATGGAGGTGACTGGGAAACTGAACCCAGGCTGGCAGGTTTTACAGGTAAGCACCTTAATTCTAGCCATCTCCCCAGGCCCAGTTTTGTTATTTTGATAAAGATACTGAAAATACTGAATTGCAAATATCAAATTATTCCTTTTAGGGGAAATACAGGACTAAATTCCTGTGAGGCTCTGGTTGGAACATTTTCATCAAATGATCAATACATAATCTTGTTTTTTTTCTTTTTTCCCGATGTTGGGTATCTTCTTCAACTGCTCTCCACCTTATTTATTGAGGCGGAGTCTTTCACTTGAACCCAGAGCTCACTGATTCAGCTAGTCTAGCTAGCCAGCTTGCCAGGAGGCTCCTTAGTCTCTGCCTCCTGAACACTGGGATTACAGGTGGGCTACAATGGCACTGGTGTGGGTACTGGAGATCTGAGCTCAGGTTCTCACACCTGCTCAGTAAGTGCTTTATCATGCCCATAATCTTGTTTCATGTGCCTCACTACCTTATCCTTTATCCTCCATTCTCCCTCCCTTTCTCTTCCTTTTTTTTTTTTTTTTTTAAATGAGGCAGTCTCTCTCCGTAGTCCAGGCTGGGTTAAAACTTCCCATGTAAACTAGGCTGGCCTGGAACTTGCAGCAATTCTCCTGCCTCAGTCTCCCATGTATTGGGGTTACATGTGTATATCACCAAACCCAGCTACATATGTTTCTATTAAACGGTACCTTGCTTTATATTGCTGACTTATAAACATTGAACTACTGGCTAACAGCTATATGGTTCATGCTTGAAGGAAGACTATGCTTATCCACATGTCTTCCCTTGAAAGACTTTTGTGCATAAGAATAATGTACATCAATTCAGTATTTTGCTTGAGGACCACTGGAAATGCAAGTCACCAACAGAAAGCAGAAAAACACAAAACATAGGTTATTACACAAAGCACAAAAATCATACTTGTTTAGTACAAGAGCTGAAAAGAAGGTGGAGTGTTACCTTGTTTGACCTTGGCTAGGAACCTAAGTGTTCAGTAACTCATTTCTTTTTTAGTTGTTTAGTACATGTACTCAAATGATCCTGGGAGTGTCATGAGTATTCTAGGGTTACACATACCTGTTAGTGAGTAGACAAATTTACAAAAACAGGACTAGAATTTGCAAATGAAGATCCACTGTGCATGACTGCATGGATTCATCAACACTGTGTACTTGTATGGGCTACTGACATAAAATAATCTTACTTGAAAAATAGTTGCAGTTCTCATGAGTATTCTATGAAAAAAAATGTGCCTGATGTAGTATGACATCATGACATGTCTGACTAGATGTTTTACCAAATCCAAGTTAGGATGCACTTTAGCTAAATCCAAAGAGCAGCCCTGTATAGGCATTCTATTCAGGTAACATGACCATATTTTAAATTCTGGAACACAGGGAGGTTTTTTCCTCCCAGAATCTTTTCTCCTGAAGGAACATTCTTCTTTCAGTTGGACCCTGCTTCTCTTTGCCGCTATAAACCTCAAGCTTGACACTGTACTTTCAAAATGTATTTATTCTCTGGTCATGCTGTAATCCCAAATAAGGAATAATTTCTGCCTGATTATTATTAATGCCATTGCTGTCTGTTTTCACAAACCGTGTCTCTGAGACAAGAAGTAACTTTAGTGCTAGTGTTAACCATTATAGACTGATGATAAATACAGATGGCCCTGACAGATGTTGGTAGAACTTATTTTTTGACCAATGATAGTATGAAATTGATAGGTGGTTCAATGGAAACTAGACTTTGGACTTTAAAATTTGACCTTTCCCCAGCTCATTATGATATATGGTAAGTCTCCCTAGGCAATTTAGAGGTAAGTAAACAAAAGACAAGGATTCTGTTCTCACAGATTTTATTAGTAGAGCAGAGAGACAACAAATAAACACACAGGATAATTCACAGTGATTAAGAGCTAGAAGGCCAATAAAACAGGCAATGTGTGTGCAGAAGACAGGGCTAGTGAGACAGTCACCGAAGAAGTGACAAGTGATGTTTTAGTACAAACCAAACAGAGGAAGATGTGAGCTTGGATGATGCTTTGAACAAGCATCTCTGGAAAACAGAGAGAGCAAGAGCAAAGGCCCTGCTGTGGGCATCATCCTGCTGGCCAAGGGCAGAAAATCGGCTGGCTGCAGCCTGTGTAGAGGGGCAGAGGGACCAGTAGGGGTCCCAAGGCCTTGCCTCTGCCTGCCAGAAGAATCCAGAGAGCACCTGAAGCAACAGGGAGCCACTGGCCTGCATCAATAGCATAGCTTAACTAGAAGAAAGGAAAGGCAGGGAGGCAGGATGAGAAAGCTGAGGAGAGATCTTCAGATATCCCTCTGCAGAAGAATGAGATAAACTCTCAGATGATACAAACAAAAGAACTGGAAAATAACAGTACTTTATTCAATCAGTATAAAAATTCATAAATCATAGGAAGTTGAAGATAACGGGTCAGACTAAAACAACTGTAGCCAATAGGATATCAGTTATTATATGAAATGTCATACACAAAAACTCATCAGGAAAGCATGAACTCTACTACCCAACTTTCATAAGGTGAGGCAAACCCAGAGGACAATGCACTCAAGAATGCACATTGAGAAAAGCTGCTGATCTTAAGGCCTAAGCCTCATCCTAGCTTGTACAGTTAGCTATCATAAAATGAAAATAAAGTTACACCTACAATTTCACATTGACAGACTTGTAGGTGTGCTCTATGTATTTTTAATGAAATCTTTATTCTAACCGAATGCTGCCCTACTGCTCTAAATGACCTTGACAAAATTCAGGGGGGAAAATCTTCAGACCTGGGGCTCTCAAGCTATTTTAGAATTAACTCTGAATAATTGTGCCACAATATGAGCTTCTTGATTAATTGCTTAAGATAAGGTCTCTTTTTCGTTGTGGCCTCCAGTGGCTCCTTCTAGTTCCCATAATCACTTTTGTCTCATTCTTCTAAACCCTGGAAGGCTAAGAGAAAAATCAGAGATATACCAATTCCATTACTTGAGGATTAGCTAAAAGATAACCCTTTGTATTCCATACTGACCATTATTTGAGCAATTATTCAATAACTGTAGTACTTTTGAGAGATGCACTAATTGTTTTCTGAGGCTCATTTCTGCTTTATAACAGAAAAAGTGATAGCTGTTCCATCCTTTAACACTGCTAATCTACATTTCAGTTACATAAGAAAAACAAGTAGTAGTTTTTATTACACCTTGGTTTTCTTTGATTTTGTTTTCTAAATAAAAAGTAAAAACTAATACAGGAATAATCAGTCTTTTGAAGGTCTTACAGACTAAAAATCAGTACTCTTTAGTACTCTATTTTTGACTAGATTTGTGTCATACAAGAGTCAAATTTTTGCATAATTTTGATAGAAAATGGGCAGGGATAGTTGATGCATCTAATTTCAGCAAAATTAGTATCCAGCTACGTGAATTTTTTTGGCAGTATTCCAACATGTTTATTTAAAGCAATAAACAGACAAAAGAAAATGAACAATCCTGCCTAAATAAGTTAGTTTCTTTTTCCCTCTAACTTCCACTAAACACACAAACACACATGCGCGCGCACACACGCACGAAAATCTTAATAAATAAGTTCAAAAGTACACTTTATGATTGAATTTATGGTTTTGCCTTCTTCCTTTTATGTACATCAACTGTGAACAGATCAAGGAAATCCATTCTGCTTTCAATATACAAAGAACCTTATTATGATAAGCTGGCTCAAACTTGGTTGACAATGGGCAATTAAAAAAATCACTAATTCTTCAAGGAAAGAGATGAGTTCTATCAATTCACTATCTGTGCTAATAGACAGAAATGATACTGGTGACAGTTCTGTGGTTACAATATGAACAACTCCTAATAAAAACTTGGAAATCCATATAAGTAAGTTCTTGCTTACTTTAGCTTCTCAGAGAACACAACTTAGGTGGCAGAAAAAAGCCATGAGGAACAAACCATGCATTTAAAGTTGACCAAGCACCATCATTTGCATGCTTTGAGCTCAGAGCAAAAGAAAAAGCCTTTTCTTTCTTTCTTTCTTTTTTTTTTTTGCCTATAAAACTGCGTCTAGCACTCAGTCTGGCAGCTCTCTGACACTCCAAAAGCTAGACTAGAACTAGCAGGAGCAATGAAGCATGCCATAGGATTCTTGAAAGCCCACCAAAGGATGGGGCTTCCAGTCATTCAGTAATATTTGTTGTACATCTATGTGCTGGGGATTAGATGCTAAAACTCCAATATAAAAGACATTCAAACTGTACACTCAGAAAAAACTTATAAACTGGGAAACAATCATATCTAAAATGTGACTTCTGACAACAGTAGTAAGTTAGTAGAATGATACAGCAACTTGGAAGTAGTTTTAAGAGACTGCCCAATGGAAACATAATATAAGCACATTATATATATATATATATATATATATATATATATATATATGTATATAATTTAGACTGCTCAGTAGCCACATTAAACTGGACAAAAGAAATAGGTCAAACTACTTTTAATAATATATTTAATATAGCAAGACTATTATTTCAACACACATCAATATAAAATAAGATTATTTTCCTTTCTTTTTATACTATGTTCTTAAAATTTGAGGTATATTTTATATTCAAAGTATGTACAAAATTCAGATATTAATTTTTATTGGAAATATCTGATTTGTATATGTATTTTCTAAAATTTACTATGAAAAAGTAATCCACACACCCAAAATGTTCCAAACACAATGCTATGGTTTGAATAGAAGATGTCTCCCCTTAGGCTCATGTGTTGCATGCCTTGTCCCCAGCTGATGGACGTATTTTGGGAGGGTGGGGCTTTAGGAGATGGAGCCTACCTAGAAAATGTAGAATTCAGGGCTTGGGCCATTGAAGGTCATACCTCCTCCCTCTCAGTATCCCGGTTGCCATGAGTAAGTAGCCTCCACCATGCGCTTCTGCTATTGAGCTGCTCTGTCTACACCATCTCCACATGATGGACTGAGACCTCTGAAACCCTGAGCTAAATCAATGCTTCCCTTCAATGTTTTTATATCAGGCATTTGCCAATATGAAGATAAAACTACCCTTGAACATTATTACAGTGAAATGGGGATGTTGTTGTGACTACACTTAAACCTTTGAAAGTGGTTTAGGGGAAGAATTCACAAGAGTTTTTGGCTAAGTACGCTAAAGAAAACTTAAAATTCCATTAGTTCAGGTTAATGGAAAATTCTGGTCATAGTTCAGAAGACTAGAATACTGACAGAAATGCAAATAGTGACAAGGTTTCAGATGGGAACAAGGAATCTGTTAGAAACTGGACTAAGACCATTTGTGTCACATTCTGTAAAGAACTTGCATACATTTTGACAGCACTTTGAGAACTAAAGAAGGTAGTGGAATAATGTGTCTGGTGGAGGAAATTTGAAGGTAGCTCAGCATTTGAGCTGAGGTATGTTCATTGCTAGCTACTTTTAGCCAGGTTTCTAATGAAAATGGGAAACAAAAAGCAAAGCAGAAAAACTTAAAAACTTGCAGTTTGGTCAGAAAGGTCATGCAAAGTTTAGTCCAAGGAAGACATGATTTCTGAAGAGACTGACGCCACCAAAAAGAAGTTAGGAACTTTTCACGGGGAGAACAATGATGCCTTGAGAGTACCTCGAGTCCAAACACAAGCCTAAGAGTGTGAAAGAGAAAGCTCAGTTGAAAGGCTTCCCACCATGTGCAGCTGCCCAGGCACACAGATGCCACAACCGTAGTCTCACGGAGCAGGCTTGAACTCATCGGAGTTGAGCAGAATCACAACAGCTTTGAGGTTGAAAACTGGCTTTTGTGGAGCAAGAAACAGAGATAAATGCAACAATTTAGGAGAGAGGTGACTGGTGTGAGCAGTGTAGTTTATGACAAGTGGTCATTTTCCCATTAAGGGTGGAGGATCCAAACAGGCAACCCCAAGGGTTGTTAGCCTACAATGTTTTAACCTGATTTGCAGGATTTATGAATTCAAAAACTATTTTTAAAACTTTTAAAAAAATCTAAATTTCCTGCATTCACTAACAGTTACATCAGCTCTAGAATTCCACACATGCATCCCCACAATGTTCTGATGAGCAGGAGCAGAACGGGCCTGCAACACAAGATGGACATATGCATTTCCAGTCACTCCACGTGGTTCTGGGTTTGCAGTGCCTGCAGGAAAGCCTAGTGTGGATGTATCTTAGGGTTTTGATTTCAGGTAGAAAGAACCAGGACCTGGCTGGTTTCCTCTGGGAAGTCTCTGGGAAACCCGTGAATCTGTATTTCTAGGAAAGCAAAACTTGTGTTTCTACAGGCTCATCAGGAAGACTTTTACAGTGCTGTTACTATGTAAAGCAATATCACATGATTATGTAAATATATTTAAAATGTTTTGTCTGAAAGATGTATTATAATTCTCAGCTTAAAAAACCCTTAACTGCCAGAGATAAATCCTACAAATGTGCCAATTAGGTTTAATTAAAGCCAATGGGCCAAAATATACTTGATAAAATGCTTTTCAGGTAAATAATACTTTTATGTGCTGTCATGGTTTGATCCAGGTGTCCCCCACAAATAAATGAATGTGTTCTGAATGATCGATCCCCAGCTGATGGCAGTTCGGGAATTAGAACCTCGCTAGAGCTGTGTTGTTGGGGGCGGGGTTATGGGGTTATAAACCAGCTTCCCCTTGCCAGTGTTTGGCACACCTTCCTGCCATTGTTTGCAGTGCTGTGGTGGAGAGGTCCACCATGCCATCATTTTCCCTGCCAGGATGGAGTCTCCCCTCGAGTCCGCAAGCCAATAAACCCATTCCTCCACAAGCTGCTTTTGCTTGGGTTCTTTCTGCGCAGCAACTAGAAAGCTGACTGCAACATGTGCATTGTACATGGGAGCCTTACTGAAAACTACAAAGAGGAATTTATATATTATCAAGAGAGACTGCTAGATTGACTCTCACAGAGAGATTGCTTTCAAATAAGAATTATAAGTTATAAGAACATAACCAATAGAACACTACAGAATTTAATGAAAATGTCAACCTGCCACCTCTTGAAATATAGCTGAAGTGGAACCACTGATGCTCTACTTGTGAACTAAGAAGTGACCGCAGAATAAATATTCCTGACTCCTTGAAGCTGTACTAAATTCGGCACTTTCTGAGGAAATGACAAGAAGTAATATTTTACTTAATTTAAGAAAGTAGGAACACAGTACCAGATCCAGCAAGAGAGTGCCTTTCCTCTCCCTCTGCTGCTTACACATATACTCAGTGTTTCTCTAACCCCCACAGCTGTAAAAACCAGCTATTTCATTAACCTTTTGCTTTTCCTCAATACTGCTACCCTGCTCCAATACATGAATCCTTGTATTTGGTGGATCTAAATAAACAAGTATTTATTTATCCCCCAGGAACTTGCTAGTTCTCCAGACCTACTGGATAGTGGGTGGGAAGGCATTTCATAGCCCTTGAATGTCAGTGCAGCAGGAAGGATACCCAGGACTATTTGAACACAGCTCGGCGATCAGAGAAGAAAGAGCTCTGCAGTTTTGGTCAAAGTGTGCCAGGGATCTTGCTGACCTGATTAATTCCACTTCATCACTCTGCCCCAGGCTACATCTGAAATGCTTCCCTGTGGCTCCTTGTAATACAATCCCTCTCTTTCCTTCTTTTCCTTTCTCATTCCCCGTCTTTTCCTTTTCGTATTTTTGAGATAGGCTCTCACTATGCAGCCCAGGATTACAGGTGTGCATCACCATGTCTAGTACATCCATTCCTATATCCTCCCTCCCTTTTTCTTTTACCTACTTTGAGACAGGGACTCTTAAGCCCCAGCTGGCCCTGAGTTCACTATAAACCAAGCCTGCTTTGATCATCTGGCTCCAGCCGCAAGTGCCAGAATTCCAGACATGAGCCACCATGCTCAACTCTCACTCCTAATAATGCATAATCATCACTCTGCTTGCCTTTTAGTTAACAAGCATTGATCACCTTTCCTTTTCTTGAAATTCTTTTTTTGTTTTGTTTTGTTTTTTGAGGTAGGGTCTTGCTCTAGCTCAGGCTGACCTAGAATTCACTATGTAGTCTCAGGGTTGCCTCAAACTCACATCCTACCTCTCTGCCTCCTGTGCTGGGATTAAAGGTGTGCTGAAGTTATTTATTACTGTATTCATTTAAAATTCAACAAATATTTATTGTATGCCTATTCAATGGCAAGCAATAAAGAAAATGCCAGAGAGAAAATGCATTCTAGCTGGCAGTGAATTCCTTCCAGTAGGCAAAATGTGGTCAACATGCAAGATACTTCACCTAAAAGAACTCTCTAATGGACCCCTCACAAACACTCCCTTTCTGCCTAGTGGGCAGGGAATGAGTCTCTCATCACCAGCTTGGCATATATGGCTCTCTGCAGGAGAGAACTTTCCCTTACCTTCTACGCTTTTCTTCCCTACCTTTCTTTCACTCCAACAGCACTGGACCACTTTAATACATCCTGAGCTTTCCATTTCTTTAAACCTAGTTATACTGACTACAATGCTTCTTTACATGCCTGCTTCAGAAAATTTGATTTACTTTGTTTGAGCTGTCCACTCCCTAAGTCCCCACAGCACTTTATAACTTTATGAGAACACTTGTGCTTACTATGTTTCATACATTTTACCTGTTATCCAAGATTAGCAAGTGCAAACTTGTCAAAGGTAGAAACTGTATCTTAAGTCTTTGTCTTCTGAACCCTCCAATTTACATTAATAAATATTCACAGGACAGTTATTATATGCATGGTGTCACATAAAAAATATAGTGAGTGTTCAAATATCTATTACACGTAACTAGATTTAGACCAAATCACCTGGTAGTTTCCTGATAAAAGAGATGCATTTCTAAAATGTACCTATTTTACCTTATGACTTGAGAGTTTAGCTGAATGTGGAATTTAAGGTTGAACTGACTTCATTCAAAATTCTGAAGGCATGTGCCAGCCACTGTCTTCTTTCACTGCTGCCCCTTCATTCTGACTCCTTCATGAAGTATAGTGCTGTGACCCTTAGGTATCTTTGATTTTTCTGTTAATCTCTGCCTTACTGTGCATTTTTATTCACTTATTATTACAGGTATCATTTAGCTTCTTTTAACATAAGGGTTATTTAGAACCTTTAGTTCTAGAAATTTTTCTTGTATTACTTCTTTGAAAATTTCATTTCCTGATGTTTTTCACTGTTCTCCCTTTTAAAATTATTTTTGCTGATAATACTTCATAAAGAAATTTAGTTTGAAACAATTGCTTTGTATACGTATAGCTTTAGCATTTATGAAAAATTAAAGCAAATTTGCATACTAATGAGATGGATGTGCTAATTTATTTTTACCTTTCTTCCTTTTAGACAGCTATCAGATCTCAAGAATTAATTCTGTACTCATCACCTATCTGTCTCTCCTTTTACTTAAGCTAAGTGCTCAGATTTCCTTCACTGTATCTTAAAACTCCTCTATAAAACTTTTTCTTTATGAAAAAGAGGGCTGCAGAGATGGATCAACAGTTAAGGTATTTGCCTGCAAAGTCTAAGGACCCAGGTTCAATTTCCCCAGTACACACACAAAGACAGATGCACAAGGTGGCACACATCTAGAGGACGGTTGCAGTGGCTAAAGGCCCTGGTTGAGCCTCTGACTCTCTCTCTCTCTCTCCCTACATCCATCCCTCTCTCTCTCTCATAACTAAATAAAACATATTTTTATGTTTATGGTTTATTATAGTTTTTATTTTCAACAACTTGCTCTTGCTCTGTGATTGCTTGTTCCTACTTCACAGAAGGTATATATACAAAGTTTCTTTTATTCCCTATATTGTCTCTATTCAAAGTTTTGGCTTCTTTCCATGCCTGGTTGTTACTGGCCAATGGCTACTTAAGAGTGAACCCTTAGAAGCTCTTTGGGCAATGGTTAGTTACTACTTACTAGTGGACGTCCTGGTAAAATAATCTAGTTCTAGATGTGACCAGGAATACATATTTTCCCTGAAACAACTCAATGTCTTCCCACTTCCAACATATCAGGAGCCTAATGGAGGAGGGAAGCAGAAGCAGCAAGTCCATTCCCAGCACTGAACCTTGGCTCTACATCATCACTCCATTATGACAGACAAAAAAGAAACATACACTGGGCTTGGTGGCTCACATTCGCAATCTCAGCACTTGGGCACTGAGGCAGGAGGATTGCTGTGAGTTTCACAACAAAACAGCCTGGGCTATGGGATGAGACCTTGTCTAAATCTATTTTATAACCCCTTCACATTTTGGAGCTCTTGATCCTAGGAGGGTCAACAAGCTTGGTATTCTTAGCAGGTGAGCAGTTTCTCCTAAGGCAGTTAACACTTTCTGTGTCTTCCCTTGCTCTGCAGTTCCTATGGCTTACACAACTTGTAATCAATACTTCCCTAACATGGTAGGGCCTAGAGATGGGAAATGAACCTGAGTATGAGTCCACTATGTTTACAGCAATATCAAACTCCTTCAGGAATAAACACCACTGTTCTTTTTTTTTTTTTGTTTTGTTTTGTTTTTCGAGGTAGCATCTCACTCTAGCCCAGGCTGACCTGGAATTCACTGTGTAGTCTCAGGGTGGCCTTGAACTCATGGTGATCCTCCTACCTCTGCCTCCAGAGTGCTGGGATTAAAGGCGTGCACCACCATGCCCGGTTGACACCACTGTTCTTAAGGGTCAGCTACTGATTGAATGGCAGCTTCATTTAAAACTTACTATTGGACAATTCCATTCCTTCTTATGAGCTCAGCTTTCATTAACAGACATTGTAATATTAATGTTGTTGACGTCTAACTCTTTACCTTCACAATCTTACCCCTTTTCCTGTTGGGATTTCCTAATAGGTGTCTGGACTTGAATATCTCGTTGTTTTGTCTACCAAAGGAAGCTAGCTCATCCTTTAAACGTTCTTTTTGACTGGCCCTCACATTCTCCTGGTCATTACAGACTTGAGTTCTCACTCCTCCCACACACTACAGCCCATCACTTTTCAGAGTTAAGACACTTTTTTTCTTTTAAAAAGTCTGTAAACATTGTTTCTCTATTCTTCCCATTTGCTACTAAATGAGGTAGCCATCTCTGCCACAAAATTATCTCAATCTAGTCGAATTTCCTAAACAGGGTATTCTACTAAGTGTTCTGAGGCTCTGGAGTCAAACTAGTGTCAAATGTGGATAGACTATCCCTTCTGAGCTACACAGCTTTGCTACACCTCTGCTGAAACATCAGTAAAACAGGAGAAGAGCACCTCTCTCTTGGCTAAGAGTAGATTAGTTACTACATGTAAAAGTGATAAACACAGGGTTCACTCCACTCTCTAGTTGTCTGTACTATTACTCTTCCCTGGTGTTGGTCTTGTACCTTATTTTCCATCTTGCTTATTTAATAATCCTTCAAGATGGAGCTCAAGCAAATAAGAATTGAAACCACAAACTGGGAAAAAATTGAAAAAGACATCTGATAAAGGATTATTATCTAAAATATACAAAGAGCTTTTAAAACACAATATATAATCCAATTTTTTTAACTGAGCAAGATGGCCACCTTACCAGAGAAGGCATACAAGCAGCAAATAAGCATATGAAAAGATATCTCATAGCACCTGCTATGGAAAGTGGAAATTAAAATAAAGTGGAAATTAAATAAAATAAGTGGAAATTAAAATAAAAATGAAGTATCACTATTGAGGTGGATTGAATCAGTTGTTCCCCATAAATGCATGTGTTCTGAAAACTTGGTTCTCAGCTGATGACCATTAGGAAGTGGAACCTGACTGGAGGAGGTGTGGTGTTGGGAGCAGGCATAGGTCAGGTATATATACATACAGACATGCCATGAAGGCCTGCATCTATCTGAAGGTGCCATTACACATAGACACAGACACCCTTGCACATGTGCATGGGTGCACACACACACCAGGAAGGCCTGCACCTGAAAGTGCCATTACACATATACACAGACACCCTTGCACATATGCTCACAGGTACACATAAGAAAGGCCTGTAGCTGAGGGTGCCATTGCACATATATGACACATATATACATAATACATACATATATACATAAATCATACACACATACATACATATCTTCTGGAAAGGTCAACTGTTGAGAACACCATACACACATGCCAAAAAGGCAGAACCCCATATTCAATTTTTTAAAAGGAATACACAATTCTTATTTATTTATAAGAGGGAAGGTTGGAGGGGGAGGCAGAGCAAATGAGTGCTCCAGGGCCTCTTGCAGCTGCAAACAAACTCCAGATACATGTGCCACATTGTGCATTTGGCTTAATGAATTGGGCACTGGGGAACTGAACCCTAGCCAGCAGGCTTTGCAAGCAAGTACCTTTAGCAACTGAGCCATTTCCACAGCCCCCCCCCCCCGTTCAAACATAATCAGTGCAAAAGCGTTACAAACACATTTGTTTAAAAATCGGCAAAAAGGGGCAAATTAGAACAGACTAGAATAAAACATATAAAACCCATTACATTGTATGCTAAATTAAAAATTACTTTGGAAAAATCAGTAAAGAATCAGTCAACTTTTACAGAGTTTTAAAGCAGAGCCTTATCCCAAGGTTAGCAGGAAACATTCGAAGTTGTCATTCATAGTAAACGTCATGTTGGTCTCCTAAGGGGAATTAAATTTGGTATCCTATACATCTGAACAAGTGAATTTAAAAACAATTACTGATAGACACTTTGAACATTAAATCTCTAGGGCATTTTTTTTTTTACTCTTAAAAGCCTGAAAGACTAGTAAGATAAGGTATCAGAAAACTAAATGGACATGATTATCCCAAAAGTAAGATCTTTAGGGACACATAATTTCTAAGCAGTCTAGCTTTTAAATGTGTCGTAAACAGATCTGAAGGCAAACCTGGGGACAAAGTGTTTTTAGTCTGTTTCAAGAAAAATGACATATATTTATGAAAGTGTCAAAATGAAACCCATTATTTTGTATACTAACTAAAAGTAATTAATAAAAATAAAATTTAACAAAGAAAACAGAAAAACAACAACAAAAATAAAATAAAACAACAACAACAAAAACGGATCTCTTTCTGCTGTGGTTTGATGTGGAGAGTCCCCAGGCTTTGTGTTTTAGCTCTTGGTCCCCAGCTGTTAGCGCTCTTGGGGAAGGTGATGGAGCTTTAGGAAGTGTGCCAGTGTGGGTGGGGCTATAAAGCCTCAAGCCCACTTGCTGTTCTCTTCCTCAGCTTTCTGAGTGGATGTAAGTGGAGACCAGCCTCTCTCCCTGCCATGATGAACTAACTCTACCAGCTGGAACTGTAAGCTAAAAGAGTCAACCCTCGTTAAGCCTCTTCTTGTCAGGATTTGGTCATAGCAAAAAGGGAAAAACACTGTATAGGGTTGGTGAAGTTATGAGTGCTTTTTTCCATCTACTTTCCAATATTTCTGTAATGTGCAAATTAAATTTAAGAAAAAGGAGGATCTCTGTCTTTTCGACTGTCATGGTTTGATCCAGGTGTCCCCCACAAACAAATGAATGTGTTCTGGTTGATAGACCCTGTGCTGATGGGGCGGACTTATGGAGATTATAGCCAGCTTCCCCTTGCCAGTGTTTGGCACACCTTCCTGCCACTATTTCCAGTGCTGTGGCGGAGGTGATGTCCACCGCTCTGCTCATGCCATCACTTTCCCTGCCAGGATGGAATCTCCCCTCGAGTCCATAAGCCAAATAAACCCATTCCTCCACAAGCCGCTTTTGCTTGGGCTCTTTCTGCGCAGCAACTAGAAAGCTGACTGTGACACACTGGTAGGTTCTTACCAAGCCAGGTGGGGAACCCAGGACCTCACATGTGCTGGGCAATGAGCTGTACCTCTAGGCCAATAGGAAGCTCCTAACTTTTACCCAAAGAGGGAATTTAGTGTTGAGAAGGTTAAATGAAAAAATGGCAGACAATATATATCAAGAGGAATAAATGACTACGTACTTGCCATCTGTATTTGTGACAGTTTGATAGCAGATCACAGTATTCTGGACAAGGTGCACAGAGAATTTCAGAGTTATAAATGACAAGGAAGTATAAATGCTGAGAGCAGAAAGTCTATACTACTGGGACATTCTTTTAAGTCCAAGAGACGAGTGAGAACCGTGGATTTCTTTGGTGGCTTTGCTCCAATGCACTTTTCCATCAGGCTAACACACAATAAAAACAACAACAGAAAGACTGGGCACATCCTCCCAGAAAGTCTGCTTTTCCCCTGGTACAGTGGAGAACAGTGAATAACAAGCACTACTTGTGCTGACCAGAGTGCCAAAATTATCTTTTTAGGAAGTGACAGTCAACTATATAGTTCAACTGTCCACGCTTTTCTGTTTCTATCACTTATAAAATTACAGTGTGGCATGTCCTCATACTAGGAATACTTTTATTTTCACAGTGAAAATAAACAAGTTATTACTTTATATCAAATGTTAAGTCTATACAAATTTCTTATTCAAGACATCTAGCCTTGCTTGATAAAAAGTCAATTGTGTGCAAGAATCCAATTCCTTCTCCATTTATCTATACAATGGTAGATCAGCTAGAGCAATATTTGTATAGTGAATCAAGAATAAGTGGGGAAGTCTATATTTGTTTGTATTTGAAGCGTACTTTCTAGTTAACAAAAAGTTTTATCATTATGCATCAACAACCTGAATTCACAATAACATCAAAGCAACTCCAACAGGGAAGAACTGACTTGGTTTTTTTTGTTTTGTTTTTTTTTTTTTTTTTTTTTGCAATAAAGCTAATGCAGTAAAATAACTAAAATAAAATGAAGCCAGGAAAAAAGTGATTAAGCTCATTCTAAGCATTCATTTTAAGCATAAAAAAGTGGCAAATACTAGAAAATTTAAAATTAGCATCAGTTTTCATGACAGTAATATTACATAATATAAATGTTAAACAAAGTTCTATCTGCAGCTCAGAGTACTTATGTATATTTTATGACAAATAGAGAACCTACAACAAAATGTTCAACAATCATGCAAATCCTATTTACATTATTCTTTAGGATGTCATACAAAAATTGTAACACACCATGCTCTTAGGTGTGACTTTTTGTTTAGACACTATCATTCATGATATAGAATGTCAATCTTCATCTTGAAATTTTTGTCATAATCATAGTAGCATAGTAGCATTTAAATAATTATTCATATTTTGACAATTTTTTTACCCACATAGAAAAAATAATACAAGAGAAAATTAACTGGTAAATAAAACCAACATTTTATATAGAAGATATACACACATACATATGTATGTGCATATATACATAAGATATATATACATACAACTTAAAAGAAATGAATGTTGGGCTGAGATGGCTCAGACTTAAAGGCACTTGCTTGCTTGCAAAGCATGCTGGTCTGGGTTTGATTCCCCAGTACCCATGTAACACTAGATGCACAAAGTGAAGCATGTGTCTAGAATTCACTGGTAGTGGCAAGACGCCCTGGCACACCCATTCTCTCTCTTAATAAAAAAAGAGAAATGAATGTTAGGAAGTGGTTTACATGTATAAACTAGGAGAGACAAGCCAACACAGTGGTCCAGTTATCTATTTTGTAGCATCCTAAAGTGATATAACTGAGATCAGATGAACTGTATGTGATTTCCAAATGCTAGAAAGAATAAATGATTCCATGACTCAAGAGTATAGCATTACACAATACATATAAACACATATATGTCTGTCTGTCTGTCTGTCTTTCTTTCTTTCTATCTATCTATCTATCTATCTATCTATCTATCTATCTATATCAGGATGTATAACTAGTATTTGGTAGTCAGAACACCAATGACTAAGTAATAAACTATGACCAAGGGACCATCTAGTTAAGGTACATATATATTATTTAAATAAGGATGGAGTATGACTTTGTTCTGAATCAACAATCCAATTTCATTCAACAGTACTGAGTCTAAAAAAATCATGCCCCCCCATTATAAGCCACACCAATTTCAACCAACAATAAGATCTGCAATGGCATGAGGATAGAAGAAGATATTGAGGCACATATATATATATATGCATACATACGCACATACATATACATACACACTTGATAACCATCTATTTATCAGATGTTTGGAGAGATTAAGGGTGACATTATGATAGTAAAAATAATGATATCTACTATATTAGAACCCAAGTAATACAAACCTGGTCCAAAACTTTTAAAGTATTCACTGACTTTTTATTTAGTGATCAGGGGGAAAAGTTCAAGTAGGAAGAAAAATTCAACTATAGACTTAAAGAATCTGTCAGCATTCAAGGGGCAGGGGCAAACATTTCTTTTGAAAATTTATTTGGGTTTAATACTGAGATAAAACATTTTAAAGGAAATAAAGCAAATAGGAACACAACAGATTCCAGCACAGGCCTAACAAAAATTTTGTGACTTTTGTACCTTACATATCTAAACAAACCTAGTACTAGCATGATATTCTTAAATGTTCCCTGAGTTACACAGAAGCATAGCTTTTGTTTAGCTCTGAGAATGAATGAAGCTTTTGGTTACAGGACAATGTCAGAATTAGAAAAGAATCACTTTTTTAAAAAAAATGTGGTTTCTTTAAAAATAAACTTCAGTAGATACCCAATGGACACTGGTATCAGCTACATAGCTAAAAGATCAAGTTATTGAAAATGTAAATGCTAATAAAATGAGTAAGGCTATAAAACCTTTACCTGAAATATTTTCTGTAGTAGTACTTCTTAAACTTTTAGAGCAATCAGAGCAAACAAACAAATAAACAAAACCCTGTAGGGCTGGAGAGATGGCTCAGCGGTTAAGGCATTTGCTTATAAAGTAGGACTTGAGTTCAATTTCCTAGTATCCATGTAATGCCAGATAACCAAGATAGCACATGTGTCTAGAGTTCGTTTGCAGTGGCTGGAGGTCCTGTCGTGCCCATTCTCTCTTTTTCTGTTTTTTTTTCTTCTCTCTCTCTCTCAAATAAATAAATAAATAAATAAATAAATAAATAAATAAATAAATAAATAAAGCCAAGCGTGGTGGCGCACACCTTTAATCCCAGCACTTGGGAGGCAGAGGTAGGAGGATTGCCGTGAGTTTGAGGCCACCCTGAGACTACATAGTGAATTCCAGGTCAGCCTGGGCTAGAGCAAGACCCTACCTCGAAAAACCAAAATAAATAACAAAACAAAACAAAAAAAAAACCAAAAATGTCTTTTTCATACCTACATGTAAACTCACACAAATGTCTGTATAAAGAAAAATATCACGAAACAATACTTACCCTTACAATAAATGGTATATTCTATTTATGTTTTTAAAATTCTGATTTCAACCCACTAAACTGATCTAATGGTCATGACCTGATGTTTGAAAAACACTGCTCAGTACATCTCAGAGTCTGAAGGGGGCTTAGGGGTCAAAGAGGGTTGATACAGTATTTAATTTTGCTTGGAATAAAAATATTTTGAATATGTAATAGAAGACTTTTTAAAGGAACAGATGGCAATAACTCCAATCCTAGTAGCCTACAGTCTACACTTAAATATTTAACAACTAGCATGGAAAGGACAGAAAACCTGCCAAATAAAACTACCTTTACCTTCTTCAAAGTCAAGTTTACTACTATGTGTTGTTGTTGTTGTTTTGCTAGGTATTATTAGCAAAGCCAAGGAAGAATTAAGAAATAGCTAAGGTCTTAGACAGCCTCTGACCTAGAAAGGAGCTCCTAAGAATTATCAAGGGTCCCAAATTCCCTCCAAGAGAACACCACTAATATCCTCCAGATTGGCTGGGCCAGCCCCTGACCACCTCAAGAAAATGTTTAAATTGCAGCTGGGTTCAGATGGAAGGTCACTAGGCTTTAAGATTTGGAAAATTAGCAATGGCTCTCAAGCTACAGTAGAAATCATTGTTACCAAAATGATTAATTTTCTAAATTGACAAAAACAGTCTCCCTCGATTTCAAGGCTACCAAATTCCCTTAAACTATTTGGTAAGAATATAAGTTTTACTTCAGAAAATGTCTTAACTGCAAATATAAAAGCTTTTCACGTTTAAGCCATTTAGTTTAAAGAATGAAAACAATTAACTATGATTTTATCTCTGTTCTGACTTTTAAAATGTCAGCTTGGATCAAATAAACAAGATAAGGCATATATATTGTTCAAATTCAGGCTTGTTCTTAACATGGTTTCTGCAGCTCACTCAGAATAGACACTAAGAGATAATTTTCTATTTCATTATGTTACACAAAAAATCAATATGACTATAGTTTATCATTTATACATCAGAACAAAATGCATTGCATGAAAAACCCAACGTTATAAACAAAGATTAGAATCACACAAAATCACTCACAGCATTCCTCTAACCCAACAAATGAACCAGACATTTATATACAAATGTTTTTAAGGTTTCTATTATTTTGACATTACTATCAACAACTGAACATGAATGATTACAGAATATGCAGGGGAGGAGGCTAGAAATGTATGAAATATTTTTCTGTATATATAGAAAAACTATCATTAAGTATTCACTATGAAGCAATCCCTACTTAGGTCATATCTCATTATACAGGTGAAACAGGCTTGGAAAGGCCATGCAATTTTCTCACATGCTCTACAAGACTTAGCAAGGACTCCCAAGTTCTTGGTAGGAGCCAGCTTAGGTTCCTATTTGTCTTTTCTCTTTTATATCTCAACACTTCCAATATTGCCCATACGGACTCACTGTCTACTTCCTTCTATGCCATTCTTTATTCAGTCTTCCCATCAGACTTTTTCCCCAGCCATCCGTTAAAATTCCTCTCTCAAGGTGTTCATGACCTCTTTCTTTCCCAGTTGTCCACTTTTAGTCTTCATCTTATACAACTTCTGAAAACTGTACTTTATTTTGGATTCACTCTTTCCTCTGACTTACAAATCTCTCCTACCCATGTCCAGTCCAATACCAAGTCCCTCCACTGCTGCATCTGTAGGACACCTGCCTCCTAGTAGCCGCATCCCCCATCCCTACACTCTGTCCTCTAAAGAGCAGCCACAGTCAGCCTGTGGAAACGTAAATTAGATCATGTTACTGCCTGGACTACAAGTCCGATGCAATGAGACATGACGCTGACTCCAATGCATACTATGGTCTACGAGGCTTCCTCTCACACATCCACCCATCTCTTCACAGCTATCTCCTTCACTGTCTCCAGCCTCTGTTGTGCCACAAAGACATCCATCATTCATAGAAAATGTGTGGCTTGCTTCTGTAAAACCATTTGTGCTTCAAATAGGATAACCCCAGATACCTCAGTTTCTCTTACTGTTGTAGTTAACTTTTCATTGCTGGTACAAAGAACCCGACCAAAAACAGCTTGAAGAAGAAAGGGCTTATAGACTTGAGGGAGAGCTCAATGATGGCAAGGAAAATGATGGCATGAGCAGAGGCTGGATATCACTTCCTGGCCAACATCAGGTGCACAATAGCAGAAGGAGAGTGTGCCAAACATTGGTGAGGGAAGCTGGCTATAACACCCGTGAGCCTACCCTCAACAACACACCTCCAACAAGGTTCCAATTCCAAAATTGCCATCATCTGGGAATCAAGTATTCAGAACACATAAGTTTATGGGGACACCTGGATCAAGCCATCACATTCCATCTCTGTCCCCCACAAACTAATAACCAGACATAATATAAAATGCAATGCACCCAGCCCAATTCCAAAAGTCCACATAGTTTTTTAAAATCAATCTCAATGATGTTCAAACACCTCCATAATTCAAGGTCTTAACTAGAAGTAATATGAAAAAAATCCCCACATAATGGCACAGAATAAACATTCACACTACAAAAGATGGCATTGGGCATAATAAAGTTTGAACTAATACTAAAACATCAAATTCTGTAACTCCAATATTTCTAACCAGTGATTAGTCTTGGAGTTCCAATTCTGCCCCTTTAGCTAGGCTGCTTCACAGTCCCAGATAATTCCAACCAGTGCCAGCAGTTCTCCTTGGCTGTATCACATAGTTCTGGCATCTCCACTGGGTCTCCACTGCAACCCATGGTTGGTTCATCCTCATGGCTCCATCAGGCCTCCACACAGGTAATCCAAAAAGCCAGTTTCACACTGACCATGGCAATTAAAAAAAAAAAAAACCATGCTGTGCACATCCAATGACCATCTATTTCCTGCATTTGTTATACTCCATAGTATCAGACAGGCCACCAACTTGTTAATCCAGGGGTGAATAAAGCCAACTTTGAAGAACAGGAAAACTCCTTCAACATTCAGGCTTTTTACTTCAAAGAGTCCGCATTCTGCCTGTTGTTCCAATGCAGACCACCTGGTCCAATCTCAATGGTTGACATCTTTCAAACAACTGCAACTGAACGGGCAGCTGTTTTGGCCAAAAGATCTCCTTTCTTTCTGTGCCATCTCCATCTGCTCACACTAGTCATTTTCTATGCAAAGCAACCCTGCACAAGTTCTCAGGACACAGGCAGAATGCAGCAAGCCTCTCCCACAAATTGCTTCTAGACTAAGCCTGACAAAGTTTTTTCTTCCCCTCCTAAACCAAACCTCACAGTCCATAGTTCTTAATGCATTCAGGTCTTTCCAATTTTGACCAGAACCCATCAAGTGTACTTACAGCACTGCAAGACATCTCTTAGAATGAGGTTTCAAATCTTCCACATTCCTTCTGCAAATCAGTTCCAAAAGGCCAAAGAGTCACAAAATCAGGGTTCTACCAACAATCAACCTTTACTGTTTTAGTTAACTTCTTGTTCCTGGCACAAAGAACCTGACCAAAAGTAGCTTGTGGAGGAAAGGGTTTATTTTGTCTTATAGACTCAAGAGGAAGCTCCATGATGGCATGAGAAGAGGTTGTCAGCATCAGGTGGACAAGAGCATCAGGTGAACAAGAGCATCAGGAAAGTGTGGCAAACACTGACAAGAGGAAGCTGGGCTATGACACCCATGAGCCCACCCCCAACAACACACCTCTAGCAAGGTTTCAATTCCAAAATTGCCATCAGCTGGGGATCAAGCATTCAGAACACACAAGTTTATGGGGGACACCTGGGTCAAACCACCACACTTCCCTTTCTAAAGCAGCTTGCCTCCTCCCTCTATACCATCACTCATTTTCCTTCTGGGATTGTTTTTCCTCATAGTTTTACTATGCCCTGAAATTTTACCAGATGTTCAGTAGTTTCTTTTAAGTAAACTAAAATGTAGGCACCAACTAAATGAAGACACCTCAAGGTGAAGACCTTTGTTTCCTTCACAGAATTACCCACCATGTTAAAAAACATGCTTATATTTATAAGCACATAGTAAATCAGCAGCAAATGAAATTGAATGAATTTAGTAAGCAAAGGTGAGGGTTTCAGAGTCTGTGTCCTCCCAGTACACAGAACACTGTTTCTCAAGAAAATGACATAAACGAGTGGGCTGCCACTCCTTGAGATGAATGTGAACCCAATTAAACATCTTTTTTCAAGGCAATTAACTTCAAAACTATCATATATTATGATAAAGAATATGTCTCAACTAGTACATAGCCAAAATAGAAAAGCATCAGTTTTGAAAGGGGGAAAAAAAAAAACACCACAACAATCATTCCTAGGTTGGCTTAAGATATATGACAACCTAGATGTACAAACACAGAAATATAAAGACCATTAAAAAACATCTTTAGCAGGGCATGGTGGCATACTTTAGTCCCACAGTAGGCTGAGGTAGGAGGATCACCATAAGCTTGAGGCCAGCCTGGAGGTATACAGTCTCAGGTTAGCATAGGCTAGAGATCCTGCCTTGAACAAAATAAAACAAACAAACAAATAAACCCTTTAAAGATTAAGTTGCACTATGTGGTAGTTTGATTAAATGTCCCCCAATAGATTCAAAAGTGTATTAAAGATTTGTCTCCAGCCTCCTGGCTGGAGGTTTCACCTTAGCCTGACCTACTAGGGTATTTCTAAGGTGGATACAAAATTCCAGCTATACAGATGTAAAGAGTAGTCTGAGCTCAAGCCTGAAGTTCCTGCTGTTTTGCTAGTGGAGTTGGAGTGTGCTGGCTGGGGGTGATGGGGGTCTCTCTCTCTCTCTCTCTCTCTCTCTCTCTCTCTCTCTCTCTCTCTCTCTCTCTCTCAAATTTGTGAAAGGGGGCCAGCATTTTCTTCATTATTGAACTTCCCATGTTCATTAATATTTTCTGTTACATTAATATTTTCCTCCTAAAACTATGCCTGGTTTGGAGATTCATCCCTGCAGCATGTGGCTGACTACAACACACTATAACAATGAAACCAGGATTTTCTCTAAAAATTAAATATGCATACTTAAAAACTCACCTATGGTGGTGGTTTGAATCAGATGCCCCTCATAAGCTTTTATGTTTTAAATGCTTGGTCTCTAGCTGGTGGCAATTTGGAAGCTGGAGACTTGCTGAAGGAGGTGTGTTACTAGGGGCAGACTTTGGGGTATTATAGCCCAACTTCCATCTTATCAGAGCTCAGCTCAATCTCTTGTTACCTGCTGCTGTGGCAAGGAGTGATGTCATCTTATGAAGCTTGTCCTTGAAACTAAGCCAAAAATACTTTTTCCTCCCATCAGCTGCTTTTGGTCAGGTGTTCTGTCCCAGTAACACAAAGGTAACTACCACACTTACTACTAAAAACATGCCTTTGACAAATTTAACTATCTTTAAATCTCCACTAAATAGAAAAGCTCTTAGACATGGTTTTATAAAATGTACTAAAATTGGGATGCATACAGGTATATTAACATGCATACTGACATAGTTTTAGAATTCAAATTTTATATCCTAAAATTATCTGAATTCTTACATAACCACACCTCTACATGTGATGTTGATGAGTACAAAAGTTAAGTGACAGGTACATAAGGTTAATTTACATGCTACTTTTGTATATATTAGCTACATGCGTGCATCTTAAAAACATGGGCAGAATAAATGATATACATTAATTTTCTGAAGAAGATAGAGAAGCATAATATGATAATCTAGTAATAAAGAAAAATGTCTGGAGCCAGGCGTGGTGACGTATGCCTTTAATCCCAGCACTCGGGAGGCAGAGGTAGGAGGATTGCCATGAGTTCAAGGTCACCTGGAGACTACATAGTGAATTTCAGGTGAGCCTGGACTAGAGTGAGATCCTACCTCGAAAAACAAAAACAAACAAACAAACAAACAAAAAGTCTGAAAGCTGACTGAAACCAGGGTTTGTATTTTGTATAATACCTTAACAAGTTACTACTGGATAGCATTGAACCCAAACACTTCTTGGTTAAGTGGAAAAGCTATACCATTTACAATGTATTCCCTAATTTCAGCTTAATAATATGACAGTTTGGAGTCCTAACAAGACTTGGGTTTCAAAGCTACCTGGTATTAATAAACTTGGGTTGGCACAGGAATCATTTAGGTTCACTCCCCAGCCACAGTTTTGGAGTCACTGGACCTGGGGATGAGAATGCAGAATTTCTGACGAGTCCCCCAGTGCTAGTGCTGGTGCTGGTGCTGGTGCTGCTGCTGCTGCTGGGAACTGCGGAAGCACAAGGAGAGCTCCCATGCTAGAGGACAGCAGCTTTCTGTGGTAATGGCAGCCACCACTATGGACGTCATTGTTCTTCACCTCAGAAGCCTGTTGCCTGTTGATCTAGAGCAAGCAGCATTAACAAGAGCGCGCGGGCGCACACACACACACACACACACACACACACACACACACACACACACACGTGTGCATGATTCAGAACGTCTGGGGCACAGTATCTTTTTTTGTTTTTAAGAACTCTGTGGTAAAAAAAAAAAAAAAAAAAGAACTCTGTGGTAGCCTACCCATTACCACTTAAAACAGAGCAGATCCAAGTTAATCTCACTTACATATCAGATTTCCATGTAAATGTTGGTTAAAGAAAGAGTTCTGTGGCTTGGAAACTCTGATATTAGCTTCTGTGCCATTATGGGCTTTCTGGCTCTGGCATGGGGCATCTGGATGCTTTGTATCTAGTAACGGGCTTGACCCAGGTTCCGGCAGAAGAAAGGTGGGTGGGTGCAAGGACAGTAATGGAGATGATGATGATGTTGTATAACAGATGAGAATTATAAGGTTGAGGACCTTGGCTAAAACCTCTGCATTTATTAACACATTTAGTCTTCAGAGCTACCTCATACAATAGCTCCTGTTTGAGTTTCCAGTAGTGTCCAAAATTTAAAATGCAGGAAATTTCACCTAATGATTGAATTTCCAGTTTCTACTCTTAAAACTGAAAATCATTTCCATAAGGGAACGAGCAGCTGAGTCAAGCAGTGACCACCCACTCCTGACAGAAAAGAACTCTCCAGATCTAAGACCCATTGTAACTATCATTCAAGCATGGTCTGATGGGCATGGGGCTCTGGGACACTTGCTTTGGAGAAGGGAGGGATGGTGGGATTAAAGCAGGTGTAATTGCAGAAGGCAAACTTTGATGGCGAATGACTTCTATCTGTAGACAGAGGGTAACTTCTTGGTAAATCACCACAATCTCTATATATCTCCTCAATGGCTGCTTTTTGTTCCTTTGCCGTTGCTTTTGTTTAGGCCCTTACCAGCTTTACCCATTCCTTCCTACTGCATTATCAGCTTCAATCCACCCTCTCCATGGCTTCACAGTGAACTTTGTGAACTATACACCTTTGACCAGTTATGAAAAGCCATTCATGATTTCACATTATCATAACACTGACTTTCAAACTTTAAGACTCAGGTCCCTCTTTCTAAAGAAATAGCTTGCCGGGAGATACACACTTAAAGTGCACAGGTCAGTGGGTCTGCTGATGCTGATGCTGAAAATCACTCACTTGCCCGTGTCTCAACTAAGTATTTTCCAAACTTCTGGTATTTGTGAATTATCTCCATAGCTTTTTGTGTACTGGCAAACCACTTGAGTTGTTCACCCTTGTTTGTTTTGTTTTATTGAGGCAGGGTCTCAATCAGTAGTCCAGGTTGGCCTTGAACTTGTGGCAATCCTTCTGTCTCAGCAGTCTCACAAGTGCTGCAGTCTCACTTTTGTTCTTAAATTAGCTTAGTTTTAACTCATATCCCGCTTTACCTTTGTCCTAATCACAGGATTCTTGCAGTAGTTATATTTTTTCTAACATACACTAAGATAGAAAACAAGCAAAAAAAAAAAAGATACAAAAAAGTGCCCAAGTATTCAATGTTCACCTAAAATGATCTCACTTCTCAAAGATTCTACTTTGGGATTGATTCTAGTATCTGAGTTTAGGGTTCATGACAAACCTCCCAAAGGGCTGTTGATCCCGTGAGCCTCTGAGGCACCACTCAGCAAGTGGAGGTGTGGCTATACCAGCTCTTAACTCCTTAATGAAGCATTCAGTACACACTGTTGCTATTTTGGATGGGCCACACTGGGTTTGAATTTTACATTTTCGAGAAGTTATTCCAGCTACTAAAGCCTATAGGAAGCAAAAAGCCTGTTGGCACAAGGAATAGGCTCACTCAATGACAGTCACTCAGATGTGTGTGTGGAGGGGATGAGGATGAAGAGCCAGGGAAAGGGTAGACTTCATAATCTGAAGGTCTTAGATAAGGACACTGCTATAGGCTTGAGGGGTGGAAAGATGTTACAAGAGACCAACAGAAAAATTAGGTGCCTTTTCACTGCTGTCTTAGTCAGCCACATGCCGCTGGGACGAATCTTCAAACCAGGCACATTTTTTTGGAGGAAAGGATTTATTTGTAGCTATAGATACAGGGGAAGTTCCAGAATGCAAAAGAGGCTGCTCCCCTTTCACAGGTCCAAGCAGAGAGAGAAACCCATCACCAACACCATATACACGGAACAGTGAACATGCAGGAGGTGGGGGCAAGGAGAGAATTTCTTCTCCTTTATATAGCCTTAGGGGTAGGGTCTTACAGCCCTTTCCCAGACTTAATGGCTTCCTGAGTCTCTGGAATTTCCTTCCTGCACTGCCCACACAGGAAAGGATGTTTACTTCTAGCTTCTTTGAACTGCTTTACGTCCTGCCCCTTGCTGAGAGGCTGCCTTCCTGTAAACATCCTCAGAGACCCACCCAAGATAATTAAAAAGATCCAAGTTGACAACAAAACCTAACCATCACAACTGCATAAAGGATAGTAATAGGAACTAAGCAGAAATTTCTAAGGTTTCACAAAATAGGTGTGTATATATATATATATATATATATATATATATATATATATATACACACACACACACATATATATATATATATATATATATATATATATATGGATTTTATCCTGAGAGGGAACAAGACCTTTAGGGTAAAATTCTTAATCAGCAAATTGTCCCTTGTTCCATGAAATGCAGGTTTTTCCTTTTTCCTCTGAATAAGAATGGATCTCTCCTTAATCACCAGCCTTGGACAGCTTTATCACTAAGCAATGGATATTGAATAATCCAACCCTGCTCTATTTAAATGTGGCTATTATCAGATGTCCTGCTTGTTTTACTTCTGGGTTAGAGAGATGTGTCAATAACTGAGAGTAATGTTCCCATCCAATATTGAAATCAAAGATAAGATACTATGAAACTAAAGCTTATGTTGGAGAAATGAAAGGTCATGGGGGATGGGGGACACTGAGTTAAACAAGAGATGAAAAACCACAAATATACTCTAAAGTTCTCAAGCAACAGAAGAAAACTCTTTCCACAGGATCAAATCCTACCTCAGGAGTACTTGACACAACACACTTAAAACACATTCTAATAAATTTCCTTCTGCCTGATCAGCAGGTGCCAATAAACTTAAACATAATCTGCTGCTTTAAAATGGTACATTTATAGTCTATGTTTACAAATACAAACTACATAAAAACAGATTCTGCCTAATTTTGTCTTAAAAGGAATGTTGTTGACTTCCAATATTTTTATACCTGATGTTAAAATTTCGCCAAAACACAGACTGACACAGCTACGTCTAGCTATATTGTTAACTAAATTTAAAAAGTTAATATATTTAGACAAGCACTTTCATATTTTCATTGTGCATGAAAATAAAGATGCCCTGTTTAAAAGAGGGAAACAACTTCATAGTTTACTTAGATGTGTCAGTTTGTGATTATGGAAAGCATATAGAACAAAACACAGACACTCTCACATGCTCAGAAGAGAAAGTGTGAGTGTGGCTACATGTGGACACGTGCACAGACCAAAATGCTCAAAGGGCGATAAAGCCAAATGGGGGAGGAATGATAAGATCAAATCAAATTAAATTTGGAATATATCATCAAAAATATTTTCATATATATGTATATATATAAAATCATAAAGGACATATAAATACCTATTTTTTGAAACATTATTATTTAAATGTCATTCTAACAGGCCTTGATCAAGTAACAATTTCTAAAAACATGGTTACCTCTTTGAAGTGTCTTAATATGAAACATTAATCTGAGAATTTTTCTAATAATTCCCAATAGGTCTGAGAAGTTAACTCTGGTAAACACTAAATATCTAAAATAAACATGTTTAAGGCACATCTCACACTGAGGCTAAACTCTAACAAGTCACTGAGTCCAGAGATCATGGGAAAAAAAGCTGATGACAAAATAAAACTGACCATCTAAATAGCTACATATAATACTGTTTTCTACTCAAGCCTAGTTTCAAAGGAAAGTAGTTTTCAATGGTTGGCTGGTCAAAAACAACATTAAATAGCAAGCACTAAAAAGTTAATTGAATGTTTGCCAGAAAGAGTAGGCCTGGTTTTCATGTTGGATAATTAATTTCTTTGTTTTTGTAAGAATTTTAAAGAGTGACCAACATGCACCCCGTAAGTAATTAACTTCATTCAAGAAAGACTCTTTATATTTGTGGCACAGAATCGGTGTGGTTAGGAAGCACTCCAAGAAGACATTTGTTTAAAAATTTTCCTTTGTTTATGTAAAAAAAAAAAAATCATCAAGCCAGGTGTGGTGATGCATGCCTTTAGTCCCAGCACTCAGGAGCCAGAGGTGGGAGGATTGCTGTGAGTTCAAGGCCAGCCTGGGATTATAACACTGAGTCAGCCTGGGCTAGAAGAGCAAGACTATCTCAAAAAATAAAAACAAACAAATAAACAAAAATCAAAATGTCACAATATTTAAAATATCTAGACCATACATCAAAAATACAAACTCACAATATGGTGCATTTAAATATAAATCATGAGCCGGCCGTGGTGGCACACGCCTTTAATCCTAGCTCTCGGGAGGAAGAGGTAGGAGGATTGCCACAAGTTCAAGGCCACCCTGAGACTACATAGTGAATTCCAGGTCAGCCTGGGCTAGAGCGAGACCCTACCTCGAAAAACCAAAAAAAAAAAAAAAAAAAATCATAACCAAATGCAAGGGGCCTCAGTAACTTTAAATGTGTAAACTATTGGGTCTACACTTAAAGAATCTAAATATCTAGCAAGGTGTGGTGGTGCATGTCTTTAATCCCAGCACTTGGGAGGCAGAGGTAGGAGGATTGCCACGAGTTTGAGGCCACCCTGAGACTACATAGTAAATTCCAGGTCAGTCTGGCCTAGAACAAAACCCTACCTTGAAAAAAAAAATCTAAATATCTGAAAAGGTTGCATAGCACACTAAAATTTAAAATATCTGTATACACTATTACTTCATGATGCATCAGTTTAAAAACAATTTAAAGTTTTATGATGTCGTGCTAAAATTCATAGGCTTCCAATCAAAATTTTAATTTTTTATATGAATCATAAACAGTGAAAAGTTCTGGAAGACAGTACACTGCCTTATATGTTTATTGTGTAACCCTGAGGAAATGACAAGTTCAATGTGTCTTAAAAGAGAAACACTGGGGGCTGGGAAGATGGCTCTGTGAATAAAGCACTCACTGCCCAAGTGAGTACCTGAGTTTCTCAGACCCCACATGAAAGGCCAGGAGAGAACCAATGTTGGGCTTTTGTAATCCCTGCTTTCTGACTATGAGATGGGAGGTGAAGACAAAGGAATCTTCCAGAAGCTCTCAGCAAGAATAGCAAAAAGAACAAAAATAACAGAGAGAGAGGGAGAGAACCCTGCCTCACATGAGGTGGACAGGTAAGGAAAGACCCAAAAGTTGTTCTCTGACTTATATATACACCATAGCATGCGAGCACCCACACCTGCACTCACACACATACACGAACACACACACACAAAAAAAAAAAAAAAACAAACAAAAAAAACTGGTTTTCTATATCAAGTCCTAAGAACACAAAAGTGTTCCATGACGCCAGCAGAATAGTGCTTGTGCTTGTTTTCTTGGTTCCTTTCACAGTCGCACAGCAGCAGTGACTTTGATGTCTTATCACCAATCCACCCATCAAAGCTGCCAAATATAAAACATCCATCTACTTATTCTGCCACTTTAAACATTTTCAAATTATTTATTTATTTATTTGTAAGCAGAGAGAGACAGAGAAAAGAGACGGAGAGAGAATGGGCATGCCAGGGACTCTAGTCATTGCAAATGAACTCTAGATGCATGTGCCACTTTGTACATCTGGCTTTACATGGGTAATGTGGAATCAAACCAGGGTGGTAAGGTTTTGGAGGCAAGCACCTTAATCGCTGAGCAATCTCTCCAGCCCTATTCTGCTACTTGTAACTTTCAAAATCATGTAAAAACATAAAAAATAAAATAGTATCCTATTTATATCACAGAATATTAAGACAAATGTCTCCATTAAAGTTCCATATCCTTGGATTCAGCCAACCACAGATCAAAAATATTTCAAAGAAAACCTGCCTCTGTACTGAACACGCACATATCCCCCCTTGTCAGTATTCCCCAAACAATACAGTATCACACTATTTAAACACATTACACTAAGTGTACAAGTAATCTAGAGATGAGTGAAATCTAAAGAGGATTTGTCTAGGCTGCATGCATATATGATGCCTGTGATGGTTAAGTTTTGTTTTCAACTTGACCTTTTTAGTAATCTTGGGTGGGTCTCTGATGTTCACAGGAAGGCAACTTCTCAGTAGGGGGAAGGATGTAAGGAAGCTCAGGGAAGCTAGAAATGAACATCACTTCCTGGGAGGGCAGTGCAGGAAGGAAATTCCAGAGACTCAGGAAGCCACTAAGTAAGGGATAGGGTTGCAAAACTCTACCCTGAGGGTATATGAAAGGGTAGAAAATCTCCTCTCTCTCCCCTGCCTGTTTTGCTTTTGTGTGTGTGTGTGTGTGTGTGTGTGTGTGTGTGTGTGTGTGTGTGTGTG